>OY756435.1:23427043-23672327 GCA_963576905.1 Mystacides longicornis
AATTAATTATCGACGACAAATACTAAAATACGCTTTTCGATACAAAAAAACAAAGAAAAGTGATAGATAAAAATAAATATCGCATACCTACTTTGAAAGTGTGTGATATTATTTTATCGCACGATATGAAAATAGGCCCATTTTCTAAATTGAAGTCCAAATATTTCAACACATGAGTTTGGTTGTCAAAAAGACTAGTCTCTTAAATATCTTCAAAATATTTATTTTCGATGAATTGAAATTCGATGAATTGATTTTCGATGAATTGATTTTCGATGAATTGATTTTCGATGAATTGATTTTCGATGAATTGATTTTCGATGAACTCGTCGGTTACCCTAAATACAACCAATTTGCACTGTACACGCCAGTATGTGCGACTTCCGATAAATCCGAACAAATTCGGATTCCACGGTTTGACGTCCGGCCAGTGTAGCCGCCCACCCGTACGTTAACGTACGTTGCCGGACAATGACTGACGTGTTTGTGTTCTCGGTATCTTTATTTAAAAGTGTTCGATCTTTCGTATGTTGCCGTACGGCAACGTACGTTAACGTACGGGCAAATATCGGATTCAGTGTAAGCGAACCGTAAGGGTGAAAACACGAAGAACGCTGATTCCGAGCGAATGAGTTGATTTTATTCATATTTATTACAGGAAAGAATGCTGTACCGACTTCCTACCTATATTGCGCCAATATAATCGATGTATTAATTCATTTAAAAATCATAAAGTATTTTAACCACTCAGAGTTTAATCCGTTTTCTGACCCATACCCAACCCAAGTCTAGCTATTCCAAATAACCTCAAAGTAACCACAGACTATTTCACACCTTGTTCATAATTAATTATTGTTGGTGAAGGGAGGCGATTACTTGGAGAGAGAGAGAGAGAATACCGGCAATTATGAGGTTTGCTATTCTACTTAAAAGTTGAACTAGAAATGGAACAAAGGAAGGTTGTTTTGAAATCGCTCGCTGGACACAAAATTAATACACGTGATAATTTCAAACACATGCGGATCTTCGTATTTTTACGTGATTAATGGACGAGCAACCCTTGATTATTAATTGTAATGTTATTTCTTCTTCTTTAAGTTTAAATTTAAGTACCTGGGAGCAACCATTACCACCTCTGGTGACCTCGGGGCTGAGCTCCCGATTAGAGGTGGGAATAACGGCTTAAATTCAAAAACGTTATAGCTGTTTCGTTAATTTCAAAAAACGTTATTTTTAAAAGCTTAAAACTAAAAGGCTTATTTATTTCGTAGCGTATATACAATAGGTAGGTATACCTAGTTATAAAAAATAATAACTTACCCCCTGAAGATAAACAATCACGCGATCTACACAGCACAAAAAGTATTAAAGAATAATAACAATAATTTATATTATGTAATATGAACAATATTTACATAAAATTTTCTACCGTACAATTTTTCCATTTTGATTTTTTATTACTTTGTAATATTATTGTTGTATGGACAAAGTTCATAAATCCAGGTTCAGTACCGCACAACTAAGAATGAAGAATTCAATACGATTAATAAAATAAATATTTTTATAATATGTTAATGTTGGTTCAATCATCAAAATTGTACTTTATATTGAAAATAAACCGTTTTAACCTTGTGTAAAAAATGGACTTAGGAGGGTTACATTACAAAACTGTTAGGCCGAGGCAATACTATATTACCTACGTAAATCAAGGAACACACACATAGGTAGCTACCTAACTACCCACTCACTTTCTTTTGTACACGTCGTGCAGTTGGCAAGGCCACGACAGAGTGGCGGCGATAGTATACGCCACGATAGAGGAATAACGTTAAGGCGCAAAATAATAGTTTGAATATTTTAAACGGCCACGTTAGAAATCAGACGAATAACGTAAAGGCGGAAAATAATAGTGGATTATTTTTAACAGGCGGATATCTAGAGGTGCAAAATAATAGTTTGAATATTTTAAACGGCCACGTTAGAAATCAGACGAATAACGTAAAGGCGGAAAATAATAGTGGATTACTTTTAACAGGCGGATATCTAGAGGTGCAAAATAATAGTGGAATATTAAACAGTCAGTTACTTAAGGGCGGAAACTAATATTGTGATATTTTAGACGATTATTTTGATGGTGTAAATAAATTTTTTTTGAGATATTATTTTTGTTAAGACTTTTTTTCACAGCTTACGAATAACGATAAAGGTTTAATATGAATAACGTTAGAGTGGTTATTTTTTTTTTATCGATTATTTTTATCAGCTTTCGTTATAATGCCCACCTCTACAGTCCCGATACGTATCGGTATGGCGAGTGGCGCCTTTAACAACATGACCAAGATTTGGAAAGCGTCGGCGTTTAGTGTCGAGACGAAATGTAAACTGTTTGATGCATGTGTAATGCCCATTCTCTTGTATGGGTGGCACCTGACCAAGGCCCAGGCTCAAAAAGTTTCATCCTTTGAGATGAAGTGCCTAAGGAGAATTCTGGGCGTAAGATGGTACCACCGCATCACGAACGACGCTATACGCCGGCGCACCCAGCGTGAGCCCATCACCTCCACCATTGTGGGGAGGAGATGGAGTTGGCTGGGACATGTGTTAAGGATGCCGAATGACAGTTGGCCGAGGAGAGCGCTGTTCTTCCTCCCATCAGGGTCCCGAAGACGAGGAAGACCCTCTCACACTGTGTTCCGCTCCTTCGAAGCAGAGCTGAGGGACATGGACATGGTGTGGGAGGAGGTCATAAACATTGCGCAAGATCGAGCGCAATGGAGAGCTCTTGTTGCCTCCCTATGCCCCTAAGTGGGGTCTTAAGGGAGTTTGGATTTGGATTGGATATTTCTTCTTCATCCTTTTTTAGATCAACGATCTGTTTATCCCATGCATCACGACCTTGGCAATCCTGTTGTCTTCCATCCTTTCGACGTGGTTGTCGATCTTCTCATTGTCAGTCAGGTTCTTTTGACGTTGCCAATCACTTGGGCAAACCCTTCCTTGTTCATAAACTGCAATGCCGTTCTCCGACAGTTTATAGAAGCACCGAGCTTGTACGCCACATTTAACCATTCTTTTGCCTAAACTGTAACCTTAAATCATCGTTACAAAAGAATGTTCATGATGTTAAATACTTTATGAATCATCTCTTTTCTACATCGAATATCAGACTGTATTTGTATGGAGATTTTCAGTAAGGTTACTGCCCAGATTTTATACAATTTACTACAATGTTTTTAACAAAAAGTTAGCAACACTTTCTCTTTCTAAACTGCTATAATTATTATTCGTTGTTTTGATAAACACGGCTGGTATATGGTTACTTATTTTATATTGTTGCGTGTGCCCACTACTATATATTATTTTGAAACTGAAAATTTATTTGTTTTCAAACGTGGTTAAATTTGAATGACCACCTTTCCTTCCATTATCCCAAAAGTTACCTTTTGAAAATTTGATTTATGATATTTAGAGTTGCACCCTACCTGAAAGGGCTATCTGTAGAAAGGTGCTTTGCGGAATAACTAAATTATTACCACACAAACGTAAATGTTCCGAAAAGTTCTCGGCCTTTCTTGAAGTAATAAAAATAATTCATTTCACGCCGGGACCGGGGTCACCACTTTGGATTTACAATTAGAGGTCGGTAGATGTGAACGGTTTATCGACTGTCGAGTGCATGTTACAATAGCATATGGCAGGTTGCTAACAAGGTGACGACATCGTAGAGAAATGATATTGGTGGATGATGTCGTCATACGAAACATGCCGGCTTTATATTTTGGAAAACGAAAGCAAGTCTTTTTCAAAATGACCTCACACGGTTGCATAAGGAAAATATGTTCAGAAAGAGTCTTCATCTTCTTTATATGCTTCTCTAACGGAAGTTGGCAACCATCACTTCGAACTCTTCATGGTCTTGAGCCACTCTTGTGATATTACGTGATTTTATGTAATCGTTTGTGCCTTCTGGTATATATGTATAGCCATAATTTGCTTGTCAAAGTTATAAGCAAACTTTACCAACTTACAATATGCTGATAACAGTTAAATTAACATGAATAAAAAATAACACCAATGCTTTGTTAATGTTTCTAATCATCTAAGTTGGAAATTATTGAGAACAAGAGAACAACCAAATTTAAAGACTGCGACTGCTGTCATGTATTTGGCGTCAGGATATGACTGTATCCATTTTTGTAAATGTCTCATCCGGCTCTTGGTCTCTCCGGTGGTGGAAGGATTGGCCGACATGATGTTGTTTTCAGGGACGCCCGATCGCTCTATTACAATAGTTCAATCTACGTGGAGGCTCCTTCCGTGTATATTTCATTAATAATTATTAAATATCTAATCATCCAGCTTTCGATTAAGTAAATTGGAGATTACGTGTAAAAGTTAGTCTGAAAATATAATTTTCAAACTCTCCTCTTTCTCTGTCCGCGTTTATAGTCCTTATCCTCGTGATTTTTTGTTTGGCCCTTGTATTTTGTGTAGTCTTTTCGAGAAAAGTAGCCCTTGTGATCCCTTATTATTTGTTTTAATTTCAATAGAAATACGGCCCAGGCCTTTTACAATTTCTCATCTCTGACCTCTTCTTTCATCATGACTGCCATTTTCAGTGGCCAACTTGCGATACACAGGCACTTGAATATTTTTAAATAGATATGAATTTATTAATATTTCGTTGTTTTCTCTTATTTTCAGATAATTCTTCGATATCAGCCCATTTCGTCAATGACGACTACGCTTATATCCAATGCTACAATATTCAACCTGAAGATTACGCCAAGATTCCGACGATCTCCATTCCAAACCATCAGGATGTCGAGATGAAATTTAGTTTTGCGAAATGTCCCATTCCACCAGGTCCACTCGCTGATGTAATAGTGACCTTTGGTTGTCCTGAAGGTTTATCAAAACTCAAAACTGTCTTCTTCCAATCACCTGAGAGTAAGCTTTCCAAAACATTGAAAAGAATACATTTCCAAGGCTTGGAATCCATCAACCGTCTAGTATTATCTGGAAATGAGTTCACAGACCTGCCCGAGGACTTGTTCATGGATTTAAAGAATTTAACATGGTTGGACTTGAGACTAAATTCGGTCATCTTGAAACCTCACATTTTCGAGCCTCTAGCCAATCTGTCAACTTTGGAATTGGGTCAGAACAAAATTACCGAACTTCCAAAGGGATTATTTAAACATCTTTCAAAATTGACCCAGTTGAATTTATGGCAAAACAGACTGCAAAATTTATCCGGAGACGTCTTTGACGGACTTGATTCGTTGGAAAGTCTGGATTTGAGTATCAATGAACTCGTTTTTTTCCCTGCCAACATTTTTCACAAACTACCAAAGTTGAAGTATCTCAATTTGCTCTCGAACAATTTTTCTTCGCTACCGGGCAATCTTTTCAGTCACAATCCAAATTTAGAATATCTGAGATTGGTTGAAAATAAGCAGACCCTTAACGAACTACCATATGGTTTTCTGAGCAACCTCACAAAGTTGCACACTTTGACCTTGACAAGGAGTAGGATTGAGCAGTTGAGCGACTCCGTATTTTGGGGCACAACGAACCTGGTAAACCTATCCTTCGATGGCAACAATATCAAAGAGATAAAATTTAACTTGTTCAGGGATCAGATGAATTTGGAAAATTTAAATTTCGACAAGAATAAAATTTCGAAAATCGAGGATGGGGCGTTTAGGACTCTCAGAAAATTGAAAACATTGAATTTGAACAATAACCGACTGACACACATATCCAAGTAAGTACCATTGTAAATTAGTTTGAATTTTGTTAGATTACTTAGTAGAAGTCTTATTTAGTTCCAACGCTACATTCAAATCCAGATCAGTACATTATGGGGCCGAAGGGAAGTACAATAAAATGGCCACTAACGGTATCGGTCGGCTGGTGTTCTCATGGTAACACTAACAACGTTTAAAACTTGTCTTTTTTACATTGTTACTATGCCAACAACGAATAACCGATACCGTTGGCGGCCATTTTATCAATCTAAGTCATCAGTAAATGCCTTTTTGATGGTATTGATCTTCTGTGCCTCCTTATGTCTCTTAGATTATAGAATATAGCTTCACAATTGGTAGATTCAGGATTCATATGCAGAACGTGTCTCAAGAGATGAAATTATACCATCTAACCTCCAACAGAATTTGCTAAATCCCAGTCTGTTTTCAAGATTTTATATTTTTGTGTTATTGTCATCCATATAAAATGAAGAAATCTAAATATTTTTTTTTAACACAACGTTGTTTTCGGCATACCCGAAATTTTAATCCTTGAAATGGATATTGTCAATATCATGACACCATCTACAAATCAACATTTGCTAAAAAAAATTTGGTTACTCAATTTTCTCAAAATTTCCAATATTTGTCACATTGGAAAGAAAAATAAATGATCACACACCTAGCCTTTGAAACAGCAATGAAGCTTCAAATATGGTTTTATATGTTTTCTTTTTTTTCATTTCAGCGCACTGTTCAGAAATCTGGAGTCGCTAGAAAAATTACTGATTCAACGCAACAACCTCCAAGAAATCTCTTACATGGCATTCGAAAACACAAAACGTTTGAACCATTTAGACTTGTCCTACAATTCCTTGACGCTGATGAGGGATACTGAAGTTACCAAATCACTGCAGAGCGTCCAATTGGATTTGACGTCGCCGTTCCATAATATTTTCAAATTGAAATATTTGAATCTTAGTCACAATCTGATAAGTCATATATTTTTGGATTGGTATAAGACGTTCACCCAGTTAAACTATTTGGACTTGAGTTATAACAACATTATGAAAATCACTGTAAGTATTATCATCATAGTATTAGTTCCATTTTTGCTAGAGAAAAATAATTACCAAAGTTCGTTCCCAGGTGCCGACCATCTTCCTTTTTCACGACACAAGCTTTAAGTAGCTTATTGTGAAAGAGTCAAAGAGTGTATTTGTGTTCACTTTGAGTGAGCACAGATTCATTTAATAAAAGGAGTCCCTCAGGGTACACATTTAGGGACGATATTATTCATTCTTTAAACGAATGATTTTTAAGTTTATTGTCAAAACTCTTTAGAGGGGTTACCTTATAATATATTGGACACAGAAAATCCCTGTAACGCCTCTTATTTTCGACCTGGTAAGGGGTTATCCTTTTGTAAGGTCGACTCTAAGCTATCTGTTCATCTATTTGGTGATTAAGCTGGTAGCCATCTCACATGGGGCAATGTGAGGGAGTCTGGATGAGTCCATATTCCTCACATGAGCATGCTGCAATCTTCTTCTTTGCCACCCCCCCTGGTCACCATATCTTCAACCTGACATATTTCCATTGTATTTCTTAAATCTAAAATCCTCAAGGAGCCATAATATTCATACCTATATGATTTTTTTTTTTCATTTTTCAGTTTGACAAAATATATTTTCTGAGCAACATGCTGACAGTCGACTTATCAAGCAACAACATCACTGAGATACTCTTTAAGGACATCGAGGAGTATGGTGGAAGATTCTTTGATGGTCCGAGGCCACCTCGTAATGTGACAGTGGTGATGGGAAACAATCCGGTTATTTGTGATTGTACCATGTACTATTTTGCCCGCTATCTAGCAAACGAACTTGGCTCCGAAGTAAAAAGTGTTGTTGACGTCAAACCAGATAATATAAAATGTGCAGCACCAAAGAATCTCGAAGGTAGATTATTCTCCGAAGTCAAAGTTCACGAACTTGTATGCCCGTACGATGATGGTATAAATAATTCTCGTTGCTTGCCTGGCTGCATCTGCTACTTCAGAGCTTCAGATTCAGCTTTAGTTATGAATTGTTCAGACGTCAGATCCGATAACCATATTGTACCGGATATCAAAACTGATATTGACCCTTTTAAACAATTTGAAGTGCACTATGAAAACAACAAGTTGACGAGCCTGAGTGACCTCCCGAAGAACCGACAGGCATACGACAGAGTGACGAGACTGTATGTGGCCGGAAATAACATTTCTTCCTTAAGTGTTGAAGACATTCCTAAAAAAATTGAGGTAATAACATGCTTAATTTCTATACTTGTAATAATCTGAATAACCGTTGATCCCACTATCCTATCTTCATTTATATGTTTATTTTTTTTTGTATATGTTGCAACATAATGTCTTTTTGCAAATTTGACAAGTAATTTTAAATATATGAGACCTTTCATAATATATTCTAGAAAAAAATCTTTTTTAAAATTGATTGAATAATGGAATTAAGAGTTCTAAAGTAAACTTAATAGTCGTTAAGATAGTATAGATGTTTTTGGACATACTGAATTGATGAGTGTGAGGATAGTTATAAAAGTAAAGACTGAAAGCTAAAGTTTTGCTTAATTCATGAGTAATAAAAAATGTTGACCTTATGCTGGAGTTTAAATGAATTGCATGAGAAATAGTTTTTGATGAAAGTATTTTTTTTTGGATAAAACAAAATCAATTATTTGTGAACCCTTATAGGAATTAACGATTTTATAAACTATAAAAAGTGTGAAATATTAAATTAATCTTTATAATTTCATTACAGATATTTGACATAAAAAACAACCATCTGGAAGTGATGAACAAGTCGGTGGTGAAATTCCTGGAGAACTCTACAACGCTGAAGGAACTCTGGGTTTCCAATAATCCCTTCAAGTGTGTCTGTGAAAACCATGAATTCTTCTCTTTTCTTCAAGTAAATCCTCTTGTAAGTTCACAATTTCTTTTATAATTTTTTTTGAAAAATAGGGTTTTATTAATAACAATATTTTGGCAATCTCTGTACCTATTTGCTTATTTTTCTGAGCTCCCATTCTCAGTGTCATGTTTTTCTTGCTCCTAGTGATTCCAAACTATAATCAATTGATTTGCCCAATCATCTACGAAATCCATTCTACCCTAAATTCTTGGCATTGTAATAACTATTCGAATATTTCAGGTCCAAGACTACAACATCACCACTTGTTCTGATGGACAAAAAGTATCTTCAATAAAACTGATAGAACTTTGTGGATCCTCTCGAGTGATGATAGCTGTGAGCATTATAGTGGCTCTGACTGGCCTATTCATCGGCATACTGTTCGGCCTCTATTACAAGTACCGTCTGGAAGTCAAGGTATGGCTCTACTCCAAAGACATCTGGTGGGGCAGCGAGCCGGATGACGACAAACTATACGACGCCTTCATATCTTATTCACATAAAGACGAAGAGTTTATAACTAAGTCGATTGTGCCACATTTGGAAGATTCCGGCAATTACAAACTGTGCCTTCATTATCGTAATTGGGTTCCTGGAGAATTCATACCTACCCAAATAGCATCTTCGGTGGAACAATCTAGAAGAACGTTGGTTATTCTATCACCGAATTTCTTGGAATCGGTATGGGGTAGAATGGAATTCAGAACGGCGCATCAGCGCGCTTTGAAAGAGGGAAGAGCTCGCGTTATTGTTGTTTTGTATGGAGACATCGGACCAACCGACAATCTGGATCCTGAATTGAAAGCCTATCTATCAATGAATACTTACGTTAAATGGGGTGATCCATGGTTTTGGGATAAATTGAAATATGCTCTTCCACATAAGAAGAAATCCATTAATCATTCACCAGCAGTGACCGCATTAAAGAAGAAAGGTTTCGACGACAAATTAGAACTTATCCATCCGACTTCCCCTAGCACCCCGCCCGGACAAAACACCCCTCCCGCTCACCAAGCACACACAAACCCTCTTATGAACCACGTCAACTCGTATCCAAACGGGCTGAATGGTTTGAAACCACCTTACCTTAGTAACGGCACTATTACAATGAATGGTCTACGGGTGAACGGAAATGCAAGACATAGCGATGTTTAAATGTGACAAGTGATAGTGATTTAAATGCAAGTGACTTTACACAGCTATAAAAGTTGTCAGTTAAATAAATTACTTAAAGACTGTTAACTAATTGTTATACATCTATAATTCAATCTTTAGATCTTAATTCAAATTATAGCTTTTTAATTATACTCGAATTATAGATCTTTAGTTCAAAATATAGATCTGTGTGCATAAATTGTTTTTCTCACAGGCTTCATGTTAATTATTCATAAACAGAGATTAATATCGCCGCTAAGACTGACATTCTCAAAATCTATTTTACTGTAAAAATACTCATAGCTGTTATATATTAAGGAATAATTTAGAAACTGTTTTTTAAGTGTTTTGAAACTATATTATAATTATTAATCGTTTCCTAGATACAATACTTTATTGTATATACATATTAATAAATACGCCACTGTTACAATTATTAAAGTTATTATATTTCTAGTAAATGCATTAGTTTTCGTATTACCTTATGGTTCTTATAATTTGTAATCTAAACTTTGATCTTATTAATTTTATTTCCTATATTTTTATTTATTAATTATCTTTATCTATAAGTTGAATGATATTTCACCTTTCTTACTGTAATTTTTTAAAAACTATCTTTGAGTGAAAGATGTATTTTTGTCATTTTATTGATCCATCGCTCGAGATGAAAGACATTTTTTTAATCAGCTTGGCGTGGCTTTTTGCTTGGGGATTCTCCATTTTTAGTGTATTGATTTACACTTAACTGCTGCTCAATGTCTTGATCAAAAATGGTTATAATTGTATAGCATAGTTTCTTATCTATTAAAAAAAAATTAGGTATTTTTATACTTTATGTTATTTATTTTTTTATTTTATCCTCCTTCACCCTCCAAGCCTAAAAATTTACTGGTATTAGGAGGGTAAATGAAATACAAATAAAACTAGATGATCATTCTCAAATATAAAGGTTGATTTGTCAGTCTACAACTTTTATCAAAACATTGTTACACATATCGTAATTAAATTCAATATAATACGAAATTATTACATGCAAATTTTAACACCATTCACCATTCTTTTTTAGATTGTATTTCTGAGCAATTCGATTTCTCACATCGAATTTTGACAAAGTTTATGGCGAAATTAAATATTTGCAATGATATTTGACATAATGTACTAGTCCCAAATAAAATCAAACAATTTTGAATGTATCTTATACTGTTTTATACAAAAAATACTTCTATTACCCCTCTTGAAACTTTAAATGCCAATCTTACAATGAATTTATGTGTAACTGTCATTTATGTAACAGCAATGTAATTTTTGTAAAAAAAAAAAGAAACAATTTTGCCGCTAAGAATATTTTAATCCACAGAAGAGTAAAGAAGAACCCAATGAACTATTGTCATACAACCTGCGGTCTCAAGCCATAGGTATATTATAATATAGAAGAAAGGCTAAAAATATTCAATTAAAAAATCCGTAGTTTTAGAATGTTTTCATTTGTCTTTTTCTTTTTTTTTTATTTTAACTGATCAATTTTTTTTTTACAATAAATGTAAATACTTAGTTATAATGTAAGAATTTCCAAATGAAATCATTTTTTATGCTTTTAATTAGTAATAAACCAACCAATCAATTTTATTAAATTTAATTTTTTTTTTTTTTTGCTTTGTTTGTTTATTACCAAAAAATTTTGCACATTATATCGTCATTATTTTTTTTTAATTGATGAATTTGAATATTTTTCTTCTGTGATACAGTTAAAGTATTTAAATATTTTTTACCCAAAGTTAAAATCTTTGCTGTATCTCTTGAAATGTATATTTAAAGTAAATTATAATTAAAAAAAAATGCTTAAGTATGTGTAGGTATATACTGATTATTTCAGAAAGGATAAAATAATATTATGTTTTCAAGACGTTCTAGTGTATTATATAAGATTAAGATAAGGTCCATAATATCTTTTACTGGATTTTCTGGCAATATAGCAGACGACGTGTTGAAACATAAAAATATATTTGCATGTCCATGTAGACAATAAGGGTTATGCTGCTATAAGATCCACTTAAGATATATATCAAATAGTATGCTTTTTCTTTAGATTTAAGATTCACCAATAAACATAGTAATGGACTTTTTTTATTAAGAATATTCATATTTTTAATTTAGACGCAGTACAAAATAATTTACGTTTTTTTTTTTATTTTATTTTAACTTAAAAAAATCTTCAAACATTATATTAAGACGAACATGTGTAATAATTAATTAATTGATGTAAATATATATTTGTTAGCAATATTGTAAAAATATTTCCTTTTTTTTAATACTTTTAATATTAACCATTGTTTTACAAAATCAAGTTATCATTTGAATTTTCTCTAGTGCATCTATGAGCTTAAAATGTATGTATACACATAACCAATGTTTTATATATATTTCAATCATTTGATTTTCATAATAACATTAAATTCTGATTTTTATAACACTTTGGGTCCTGATTTTAATTGAAGAATATCTCACCTTAACTCAATACTTTTTGTACATAATTCATTATGATTTTTTTAGAA
The DNA here is from genome assembly GCA_963576905.1 of Mystacides longicornis. Lineage (NCBI taxonomy): Eukaryota > Metazoa > Arthropoda > Insecta > Trichoptera > Leptoceridae > Mystacides > Mystacides longicornis. The sequence goes on from OY756435.1 coordinate 23,439,479, forward strand.
TAATTAATTTTTTTTTTATTTTTAAAATGTCACCTTTTATCTATAAGTATCTAAGTGATTTTTTAATTTTATTTTTTTTATGATTACTTTGTCTTTAATTTTGACTTGTTCCATTTAAGAATAAAATAAACATTAATTTTTAAACATTTCTTCGTTTCATTTGTAAATAAATCAACACTTTTCTATACATAGGTGTCAGTATAGCCGACAGGCCCCTTGGTAGAAATTTCAACGAAAAACATTTTAACTGACCGATAATTGAACCCGGGACCTTTTGATCAGATATTCATGCCTATACTACTGATCCAGGCCAGGTGGCTTAGTGGCGATCATTCCTGCAAAGGACTACTTGGGACATGGTCTCGAATCCTACCAGGAGAAGGAGATTTTCTTGTTCAAGTTGAAAATTCTCATGATTAGAAGTTTCGGGGATTTGATTATTTAAAAGGCAGAATTTCATTTCAATTAAATCTTTTTTGTCTTTTGGTCTTTAACGTATAAATTAGGGTGTTGATGATGGAATTTTTTTTTTATTTTGTATGTAATCAAATTCATAATTTATCCTACAAATTCATAAAAATAATTTTGGATTTACCTAACTGTTTTTGTTACGGCCACCTGTAGATAAATTTTGGGCCTAGTTGAATTTTCATTTTTATACAAACCCATGTAAACCTACCTTGAGATGACGGGGTACTTTTCTCTGCTCACCGTGTGATACAAATAAGAGGTTAATAAGAAAAAGAATGTGATAGGGGGTATTTAAATTCTTAACTCTTCAAGTAAAAAAAATGCTCAATTAAGAATAGGGGGCTCTGAAAGAAAGATAGGGTTTGGTGGATTTCTACAATCTACTGAGGAGAAAGAATCAAGGCAGTTTAATACATATATTATAGCTCCTCAGTGGAAGCAAAAAAAATCAGAACACATATTATCAATTTACAATACTTTCGAAAATTCCAATCTTTGAGAGTGAGAATTGTGATAAATATATTGTGTGATATTAATATTCTTAAACAATAATAAACAATCAATTAGGTTAAGCGATAGCCGTTCCGCTTCTCCCACCCAATCCACCAGAGTTTGAAAGTCTTTCCTCTGACACCTTATTATCAAAAGGAGGGCATCTACTTCTTTCTTCTATGAGCTTCCGGCTGCTCGAAAATCAAAGGTCTGCGGACACTAATAATTAATATACTCGGCGGGAGATCTTTCGCTTTTTACAGACATATAAAAATTACTGACCTTAAAATCTTAGTGACGCCTACCTTTCTGAGCTCAGAATCACTATTAAATAACACTATAATTATTCACTCGCGTCCTCTCCGTGGGTTCCGCGGTGTCTTCCTTCGTGTGCCCTCACGCTGGTTCCTCTCTGTGGGTTATCCAGGTGCTTACGTGGTTGGTCAGTTCCCGTCCTGTGATGCCGTCTTTTTCTCCGAAGTCCAGTCCTAGTCTCCTGCAAGGCTGGTGTCAATAAAGTGGCGAGCTTCCTTCCTTCAATGGCAGCTTCGTGTCGTCCTTCAAAAGTGAATGGCTTCTAATCCCCGCTAGGCGTCTCAATAATATTGTGGTCGTCAAAAATGTCCTTCCGTTGCGTGCAGTGTGCGTAGATCCGTGTATCCAAATTACGAGCAATATCAGAGTCACAATATAAGGGTTAATGAGAGCCAATGTGCAATTCAGGGCACTAAGAGAATAAGGGCTAATAGATTTATTATCCGTCAGGATAATAGAGCATTACAAACCTATTCATTACTGCCTGAGCATATATTATTTGGAGACAATACTTCTAATATCAATATCGTACTATCAAATCAAACCAAATCTAAACATTAATTATTTTTCGCGGCAAAATTTTTGGCGCGCATCCTACCTATGCTACCTAGCTTGGTTCCTCCCAAGCCTTCATGATCATCTGCGCTGATCGGTTATCCCACGCTAGGGTCCGATCGTTTCTCTCCCTATTGTCTTTACGTGGACCCGGGACTATCTTTTATTTTCAGGGTAGCTAGCAGCCACTCTCGCCTTGCCTACGTCCCACCTAACTAACATATGTTGTCCAGATGAGCTTGGCTCCTTACTAAAACTTCCCGACGTTGCATCTATCTCCTTGCACCTAGACGCGTATCCCGTCACATTCCTAAGCCATTGTTTATCATCTAAAAACATCCTTACAGCTGCGATCCTAAACGAATCTCAAACCCTGGTGGTGACTCAGAGTTTCTCAAACAATTCCTATATAGCATTTTTATTCATCAAACTAACTAGCTCATATCAAGGTAATAGGAGCTCCCTTCTTGCACATGCTCTCTAGAATATTCGAGTCCTACTAAACCCATCAGTCCATAGTATTCGATGCTTTATTTCCTATTTATATCATTTATGTAGTTGATAGCTTCGATCCAAGTCATTCATAAGATTCAAGCAACCATCTGATAAATGATGACTACGTATGAGACGATTGTGGCAATGAATGCATGGAACAGGACACCGTTGACTTGGAATAGGCCGCAGGCGGACAGTATCAAAGGCCTTCTCACAATCTGATTTCGAAGCATTAGAATTTGGTTCATTATTTCTCTATCTGTAATAAGAAAAAGTTCACGATAATTTTTCATACATACTTTGACAAAGGTATAACCACCGCGATTTCCGTCTGATCCAACTGATATTTGAACCTTTTTATCATACATTACGGAAAATATTATAAATTTTAAAAAATAACCATTTAATGTTAGGCAGACAAACCCAGGTACATATTTCAAGTGAAACTGGGGCTGGAGTCAAGTGCAAAAAAATGGCCGCCAATGGTAATATTGTTCAGTCGGTGTTCCCGTGGTAACAACTTAAAAGTTATCGTTTGTCCGTTGTTTCCATGGGAACCCCGACTGAACGATATAGTTGGCTGGCATTTTAATGCTTTTAACTTCAGCCCCTGAACTGAGCAACAATCGAACCCGGAATAGAAATCAGCGCATTTACCACTCAGTCAATTTTCCGGAAATAAAAACATGATGTTACATTCAAGGTTAGTATCTATACCAATACACTATACTTAAGTATCTTTATTTATCGTCGTAGATAGTAAAATTACGCTATTATCTCTATATTAATACGTGAAGGAAAATCTTTGTGATTTTTTACGGAAAATGCGCAGACGGATGAGTATAAAGTTTCGCGCACTTATAGTTTATATTGAGGAGGGATGGCAAATGCTAATATTTTCTTAAAATTATGCATAAAATAGATCAAGTCAATAAAAAAACATTACAAACACTACTGTTATGTTATGTATTTGATTTACACACTTCCACAGACTACTTATAAAAAAGATCAACTTCATAGAAAAAAAATGTAAAGCGCCTCATAATTGGCGCAGAAAGCTTTTTGTAGGCGGTATATTATATAAATGAAAGGTGGAGCTGAAAATAGCGGAATATTCAAACTCATTGCGTCAAATTAAAAATAGATTAATATTGTTTTTTTTTTAATAATAATAATAAAAAAACTTTATTCATAATAATATCAACACTTGAAATTTGACGTATCCATATCATTTGTTTTGGAAAGAAAATTGTAAACTTGTACCTACTCTTATCAGTCTAATGTTCAAACTTATAATTATTTATAATTAGTTATGGTCAAATTTCGAGCACTGGTCGACTACTAGTTTGTATTAATGTTTGTAATTAAATGAAGTAGGTACTTTAGAAGAATCTATTTTTGGACGATTTTTTGTTACTTGTCATGAACTTGCGATGAAGTAAGATAATAATTATATAGTCACCGCGTGACTTATAATAAAATATTATCTTACTACTATATAATTCAATTTATTAGAAAAAAATTATAATCTTTACATTTCAGGTCATTGAACATTATCGCTGTAAAACTGTTAAGAAAATGTTGTGTTCGCAATGTTTATTTGATTGTTTTAATAAAAAAGCGTTGTTCTTTTTGCTATTGCTTATATTTAGTTTCCAAACTTTGGTTTGTGGTCAGCAAGTTGAAGATATAAATCCAAGAGATGACCAGTTCACAACTGAGACGTTACCGCTGGAAGATAGTTACATGTGCTCAATTGGTAACGGTCACATGGCTACTAATGTTTTTTCGGATGCTGTTTACATGAACGGGCTTTACAACGGCAGAAAAGGCGAAAGCCATCGCGCCAGGATACCGGCGTACTGCCATATAAAACTGGTCCAAGATCATTCTGCTAAAAGTTCGCAAAACTTTACTTTAGATGCAAAGAATGGATATTTCTTAGCAACCTATGAAGATGATGATAAGACAGTTACGCAACGTGTCTTTGCACATAGATTCTACACAAGAACCATCATAAATCAGTTTCTTATCAAATCCAAATCGGCTAAAAAAGTATCGGCTGATCTGGAACAGCGCCCAGGAGATTCTAGTGATGATATTGATTTCGAGTCCCGAGTGACACTTCATCAAAGAGAGGCTGTTATTTATAAAAAATGCGGAATGACAAAGATTGTGGAAAGTGAAAAATACCAGAAAAATAAAACTTCCGTTTGTGTCTTTTTGAATGACGTGCCTGAAACCATTAGTGGTGGCCCAGGTGGCACGCTTTATACCTTCGTAATGGCGGTAGATTATTCGCACACAATCGCTCTCAAAGAGATTATTGACGTGATCATGTTGGATCCTGATGTTCTTTTTGCAAATCACACTAAAGAATGGAACGAGCATAAAGCTGTAGAAAAAATGGTTGTAAAGGGAGAAAAGAAATTGTCTAAAATTATAAATGCCATTTGGTACTACTTAAGCAGTTCATTGCCCACTGTACGATCAAACCAACCACCTAATGATTACTATGGACTTAGTCCCGGGGGCCTATCAAGAGGAAATTTACTGCAAGATTATCAAGGGCACAACTTCTGGGACACCGAACTTTGGATGTTCCCATCGATATTAACCTTCTATCCAGAGATGGCCAAGAAACTTCTTGATTATCGAGTGTCAATGTTAAGTGTTGCCAAAGATATTGCTTCTGATTTCGGAAATAAGGGAGCGAGGTTTCCTTGGGAGAGTGCATTTACTGGATCAGACACCACTGAAGATTGTTGTTTGGAAATAATAGAATTTCAACAGCACATTACAGCTTGCATCGCTTTCGCTGTAAGACAATATTTTGCAATGACCAATAATAAGAACTGGCTTCTTATGAGTGGTTGTGAATTAGTGAGAAATATTGCTGAGTTTTGGGCTTCAAGAGCTGAATGGAATCCAATAACTAATTCCTATGATATCAACAAAGTCATGGGACCTGATGAAGACCATTGGGATATCAATAACTCAGTTTTCACCAATGTTATCGCAAAAATCGCTCTAGAATTTGGAAGCTACGCTTCATGTGTTTGTAATAAAGATATTCCACCTGAATGGTTGAAGATATCAAAACATCTTACAATTCTTTATGATCCTGAATTCGATTATAATCCACAATATGAGAATTATACCAGAGGCACAAGAATTAAACAGGCAGATGTGGTTCTTTTGGACTTTCCTCTGCTTTACCAACAAAACAGATCTACAGTCACTAACAATCTAGATTATTATGAGACAGTTACAAGAGAAAATGGACCAGCAATGACGTGGAGCATGCACACAATCGGGCATTTGAGAACTGACAATATCGACCAAGCTGCAAGATTATACACAAAAAGCTATTTGCCCTACGTCAGGGAACCTTTTAAAATTTGGACAGAAGTTCAAGATCCTTACGTTGGTGCAGTAAATTTTATGACGGGTATGGGAGGATTTTTACAAACTCTTTTGTTCGGTTATGGAGGGATCAGCATATACTCAGACAGATTAGAAATATTAAATCCAAGACTACCACCAAATACGACTGCTTTCGAAATTAATGACATAAATTACTTGGAAAATGTTCTGTCTTTGAGTATCTTAAACCATTCAACGTGGCTCAAAATCAAAGGAGAACGAAACATGATCGTTAAACAGAATGAAAATTCTGTACAAAAATTAACACGTGGAGCCGTTACAATCGTTTTGATTCGACCGAATGTTAAATACGAAATTGTTCCGGTTCTTTCATCCAAATCACATTGTGTTCCTCCGAGTATGTAAACTTCAATCAATAAATTCAGTTTTATAGTTTCTGCAGACTTTTATTTACTATAATAATACTTCCGCATATATGCAAGTGTTTTCTGAGTTCCCTTGCACAACAATCAATTATTTAGACAGTCCAAAAAACCCAGGTCGGGGTTTTATCAATGTCAAAGTAATGGTTGAGGGAGGTAACTGCAGAGATCTTCTTTCGAACCCACTTCGTCCACTGCTGGATACGAGTCTCCCCCTAATCTGAATTTAGGGGAAGTCGGACAATCAATGAAAGTAACACCACGCTGTCCAGGCAGGTTGGTATGAGTTTGCTTTATGTTTTCCTTCATGTCACTATTATGGGGATTTAGTCTCATAAATTTGAGATTATCTCATTGCAGAGATTTTTTGGTAATCCTCCTAAGTACTACATACCTTGGAAGTTGATCAATATAACTTTGTTGACTGTGACGAGAAGTTTACATTTCTCACTCTCCATGTACTCTGACATCAGAGTAAAAGCAGCAACGCAAGATACCAACACAATCAACCAACAGAAATACATGGTTTGGGCAACAAGCTAAAAAATAAAAAGAAGTTAGGTTTATGTATTCCCGTAAAACGACATTGGAGATCAAGCCTTTATATTTTGGCGCTGCAAAGTCCTGCACAACCTCTTGGGACACTCATTAATTTCTGTTACACCAAATTCAAATGCTAGAGGTCTTCGTCCATCGCAATGTGCACACTTTACAAGTTCAATTTAAATATGTCACACATTTTTCTTTAAATGAATCTGTGCTCACTCAAAGTGAACACAAATACACTCCTTGACTCTTTCACGGTAAGCTACTGAAAGCTTGCGTCGTGAAAGAGGAAGATGGTCGGCACCTGGGATCGAACCACGACGTCCGCACCAAACAGTAAAATTACACCATGCATTTTAGGTTTATGTAAGCGAGATTTTTTTATCAGATAGGCTGCTAAATAGAATTTAGATGGTTATAATCCTATTTTTGAGTGACCTTTATTTAGATGGACAAGAATTTAACTTTTGAACACATACAGGAGAGATGTTTTTATCAGCTTAGTTTAGTTACCAACATTTTAAAACTTAAAAATCCTTTTTAAAAAATCTTATATATAAAAATGGAGAGCTAGTTTCCGTGGTCATCGCATCACGCCTGAAAGGCTGAACCGATTTCCCTAATTATTTTTTGTCGTATCGGCTTTTATCAGGAGAAGGTTCTTTTGAAAGAAAAAAATAAGAAAGTTGCGTGGAAAATTAGAGAGAACTCTAGTTACCTTCTTATTACTTTTAACAATATAGATTTTATTCCGAATTTGAAAAATTGAAATTAAAATTACTTATGATGGAGAATATATGGTTTGAAACAGATGCATCGATCTAAAAAACATTGGTAAAAAAATTCCTTATACAAATTTGAATTCAATACTCATACTTAGGAACACAGGACAACGTCTGTCGGGAAAGCTAGTTCACAATAAAAGTATTGTTCATCATTTCAATAACTTTGAAATACCTATAAAATAAGAAATAAGAACTGGTGATATGTGTGAGCAATTTAACATACCTTTATAGTTTCATTTTCCAGAGGTTATTGAGAAGGTTCCTATAAAACTAAGGTAAGTTGTTGCAGTTACCTGGAAAATTACCGTAATGTCAATTAATAAACTATTATCGGGTAACGAAGGTACTGTTGCGACTGTCTGGACCTTGATGGGGCCAAACGGAAACCCTCGAATTTTCCTCAGAGGTTATGCTGGTCCACTCTTAATTTCTTGGAACTCCCATTTTCAAAAAGGGCGATAAACATGACAAAGATTATTACATAGACTGCTTCATGAGATAGATGAATAATTATATTGCAGAGGCTCTGTCGAGTGTCGTGCAAGTGGACAGTGTTTACAGCGATTTTAGTAAAGCTTTTGATAAGGTATCACACAAGAATCTAATATCAAAAATAGGACAAATTAAGTTCAGTTTAGGGCAAATCGCGGCCCGCCTATCATTTTCAATCTAGCAGGATAACCTGTCGGATGACTGGCATTGATCTGTCTACGTAGATACTGAGTTACAGACGAACTTTACAATTATAATATACTATTATTTTGCCATGAAATGTAGTTATATTATGATTTTACTCACTCACCGGCAGTCCATGGATGTGGTTCATTATATTGACGCATCTAATTATCGACGCATATGAAAGATTCACTTTCAACAATGTATTCATTACTTTGACCCTTTCAATGTTAAATATTTCATTCATAGTATTGTAAATAAATTCTTCGTCTCTCTTTTCAAATTCAAGCATGTCTTTTAATAGTTCATTTATATATTTTATTTTCGATGTTACCGTCAAGATATCGTGGCAATAATTCAAGGAGGTGATCTCGGAATTCAAAGAGTTCATTTGATAAAAGACTCCATTTTGTATATGAGAATATACTCTGTGAGAAATGTATATGAAAAACACTCGATATAAATACCAAATTAGAATAGATATTTTAAAACTTTTCTTATTAACATCATCGTATTGTTGAGATATATTCATGTTCTTGTCAATTTCGTGAACTACTTCGCAATATTTCATTTGTTTGTGTTGTTTTACGTAAGCCCAAAAACATCGAATTAAACTAACGACAAAAACTGACGTAGAATTGCATAAAATCACTATGAAAAACAGATAGTAATTTTTATAAAAGATTCTGTACCAATATAGCATGAGTTCGATATAAGTCAAAATCACGCAATAAGTCAATGTATATAAATTTGCGAACCGCGGTATTTTTTTAGCTACATTTTGTTTTATAACAACTCTAGGTAAACCTAAAAGAAAGGATGCGTAGTGCAATGAAAGAATTTTATAATGCGGATGCTCCATTGTCGTACGAGTTGATGGAAGGTAATAATAATTCTACTATACACTTGAAAAATAGTCAATAAAGAAAATATAATTAATCAAATTATGTTTTATGTTGTTGGATTATTGATTTATAACAGTTTTTTATTTTTAACTAGCTTTCCTGTCAGACGTTGTCCTGTACTTACTCATAGAACGCCGTACTAATAGAACGTTATTCTTCGAATACACGCAGATTACACAAAAGACTACTAATAAAACATAGAATAAGCTATAGTGTTGTTCAAAACGGCTATTTATTTATTATTTATTTATTAAATCATTCACGGCGTTAACGCCTTTTACATGTCATTAATTTATTAAGAAAGTGAACAAACAAAAATACCAACAATATCACACAAATCGAATACAATCATACAATATAGTTAAAACAATAATAAAAAAATTAAAATTTATGATAAAAAAGCACGATTCAATTTAATTTTATTTAATTTAAAACAAAAGCAAAAGGAAAACATTATCTACGCGTATAAAAATATTAAGGATAAAACAAAAAAAATAAAAATCGAAAAAATAAACCAAAATACAATAATCTCCATAAGACCGATACAATAACGAACGTCAACAAACCCTGGATTAATAACAACAAAGAAGGCAATGACAGTGTACAAACAAAAAATCAAAGGATACAGACGACAAGACATGATTAGCACCACAATAGACTGATCAATTATTGGGAATTCGTTAATACGAAAAATGTAACAAGAGTTCTCTTTTAAAACTATCTATACCCGCCTGGAAAATATCCACAACATGACCGAGCTCATTACCCACCCTGTGAAGACGCCGCACCGTAGAATTGTGCAGATAGTTAGTCCTTGAATAAACCTCAGAAAACACCGAATTAGTTCTTGTGAGTCTTTGAGGAACACGGAGCTGCACGAGATGAACGAGCTCTGGACAATCCATCAAAGAATGAACCATTTTGTAAAGCAACATGAGATCGTTTACCAAACGGCGATGTTCCAAGGTCTGAAGACCCAGCTCACCCATGAGCCTATCGTAGTCAATATCAGCCAGCGAAATACCCATTTTAAAGTTGACGAACCTCAAGAATTTACGTTGAATACCTTCAAGCCTTTTAATATGCACGGCATAGTGAGGTGACCAAATAGGCGTATTGTACTCTAGCAGAGGGCGCACAAGTGATACATATAGGGTTCTAAAAGACCATAGACTAGACAAATCACGAGAGAGGCGCAACACAAAACCAAGCGTTCTAGCAGCAACATCAGCTACACCGACCGTATGATCAACGAAAGACAGATCTTCGCTGAATGTAATCCCAAGATCACGAATACTCGTGACGGATTCAAGGGATGAATCATTCAACCGGTAATCAAAAACAGTTTTTGTCCTAGATCTACCGAACCGCACAACCTGACACTTGGATACATTGAGATCAAGACCATTCCTCACACACCATCGAGATAGGCAATCAAGAGAAGACTGAATAAGCTCGCAATCATGCTGGCAAACAATCTCTCTAAACAACTTCATGTCGTCAGCGAACATCAATACATTTACTGCCCCATTGATCGACAATACTATATCATTTACGAACAGGTTGAAAAGCACGGGTCCCAGGTGAGAACCCTGAGGGACACCACTCGAAGCAAGAATTTCATTAGACATATGACAACCAATTAACGAATAACACGCTACAGACTATATGTTAAAAATATTTAGCATGCTATTTCATACGCTATTTTATAACGCGTTATTTTTTAACAGATCGAGGATGGTGTGTTAAAATTAGCAGCACGCTAGATTTCGTAACACGCTACGTCACACCTCGTTCGTTATACAGATTATTCGCGCGCTATATTCTACTCGTATACAAGAATATTTTTTTATTAATACGTCGCATTACTGATAATTTTTTTTTAAAGGAAACCAATGAACTTTTCTACATACTTTTCAGGCTTATTACTGTCTATAGGCAGTTGAATTGAATATTTAGGTAGGTAGGTATTTAACATTATTGTAAATTTTAAATTAATTATTATAGATGTATTTAAAGAAAAATTGTCTATGTATACCTATATATAAAATTTAACATAAAAACACGGAATTGTTTTAAATAATAATTTTAACATGAGTACCTACACAAAGAGTTTTTTAAACCTACATAAATTAACCAAGTCTACACACTATTATCTACTCTGCCATGTAGTATCCTATTAGCAAAACGCAATTTTTACAGAATAAATAAATAACATCACACACATGGACGTATTATAAGTCCATGGTCGCACACGATAATATAAAATAGTCTTAGCGGGCTGCAACAGAAACATAACGCGTCCGCATCTCACAGCATTCACGCGATGACTAATAGTCTAGTGAGTAGTGTGGATTTCCAAATGCTATTTCATAACGACATAGCGTCTACAAACTATTTAGCATAGCACGCTACGTGCGCTATTTAAAATTAACGCGTTATAATAACATGCTATGCGCTAAATTAACCACCTCTAATAAGCTATAACAAGAATAATTACCGTCCCAACTTTATTCCTGGCTACCCCTAGGTATAAAGATGTAATAGCGACGTTTAATGAGACAAACTACTACCGCACTCTTCATATTTTTTGAAACTTAACATACGAAAACTTGCAACAAGTCTGCAGGGAGCTAAGTCGAAATAAATAACGTTAAACGTGAAAACTGTTAACGTTCCGAGCGTTAACGTTAACCAAATTGAAAATGGTTTCGAAACCAAAAAAAATGTGTTTCGTCTTCAATATAATAGCAGCGTCGTAATACTTCCAAAGATTTTGAGGTAACGTTTAACGTTAATTTTGAATAACTGTCAGAATTATTTTTTTGACTCGGAATTTGGAACAGCATTGTTTAACGCACGTTGAACAACAGTTTTTACGTTATCTCTATGGAAATAACAACAAATTGTTAACGTTGGAGCTGTCGTTAATATTTCGACTTGGCCTCCTGAGCTGTCAATGAATCGAATCGACCTTCAGAAATATTCTTACCGATTCGTACAAACTTTCTCGAGAGACCAATTGGGTTCGTACGATTTTTTTAGAAATCAACCCCATAGTATGGAACAACCACAAGCTTCGTTGATAAATGCGAGGTTGCCAAACTATTCTGCAGTACGATTATGACACGGTATAGGGATGATTATTAGTAGCGCGTGGTAAAAGCGATTTATGCCGTAATAACTATTCCCGTCATACATAACGGTGTTATAACGCAGTTTGTATTAGTGTACCACTGACTATGAATATGGAATTCGACTTTTTGTAATGATAAACTTATAACCTATTTCAGTGTTCTGCAAAGCTTGTACCGCGGCACACTGGCTATCAGTTGGTGTGCCCCGAAAAAAAAAGCCCTAAGTGTTTATAGATGCTAATGATTCAGATTTGGCTTCTTTGTTCAATAGAAAAGATTGCGCACAACTTCTTTGTCTGCCTGTACTATTTTTACTATTTTTCATTGTTGTAGGTAGGTACCTCTAAGATTTCTTGATTTGGTAGCAGTACCCATGAAAAATTTGCGGTACACTGAACAGTGCAATTCTGACCAATGCTTCCATCTGTTTAAAACTATATTTTTACTGGAAACATTTTTCCAATCGCACCAACTATCGATCAAGATTCATTTATAAAAATGAGCACAGATTCATTATATAAAAAAAACTGACAGTACGTTAAATGTCAATTAAAATTTAAAAATAAATAAAATAGAAAACATTATAGTGTCAAAAGTAGGAAGAATAATAAATCTTATAAAAAAATTGAATGTACCACGCAAGTATTTATTTCTTTCATAAGAAAGTTCTCGTGACAATAGTAAACACGATAAAAAAAGTTACCGAAATCGATCCACCAGTTCACGCGTGATGCTATGCCCACAGGAAACAGGGTTCCATTTTTATATATAGAGATTTATTCACATTTAATCATCAAATGTCTGAACATTGCAATAACACATTATGTTGATTGGAATTTCATATTATGTCTTTATTGAGCTTCTTCATCTAATTACTTACTGTCAGTCTGTAGCGGAGACAAGTACCTGAAATACGTTGGACAGCAAGGATAACAAACGTATCAATGCTATCATAGTCGGGCTATCAACTGTCAGTCTCCAGCTTGTACTGAAATACTTTATTGCCGAAGCTTGCAGGGAAGAGGAAGATGAATAATTCGGGAGAGCGCCGGGAATGACCCAGAGGCATATCGTCGATAAGTTGGTCCGAACAAATAAAGCAGAATAACTCTCCAACATGCTCTGTAAATCTGGCTGTGGACAGACATGATACCACTTCTAGGACGTAATAAAATGGGTATTGAAATAAAAACACTCATTACGTATCTCTGAGAAAAAATGTATTTTTATTAAACATGACGTTGGTGTATGGTATATTTATATTGTTTAATTTTAATATTTTTTCTTCTTATTCCTTCCACTTTTGAAGATCGACACCTGGGATAGAACTGCAAGGCACGAGCTCACTAAAAACAAAATGTTCGATTACATATTTTCAAAATCATGTGTGCCACGTTGCTAGGCTTAAAAATTACGGCTTTGAGTGTTTCATGCGTGAAAAATATATTTTGGAATAAATATAATATAGTTAGGTACTTACGCTGGGCTTTTGAGTGCGCGGAATGAATTTTTCTGTATTTTCCCTATAGATTTTTCATTATCACAAAGCAGTCTTGAAAGAGAACTCTTTTTGAGTTGTGCCAATTGTGCTGTTAATAAGGATAAAGCTTTAGGTTAGTAAATATGTCAACAAGCTAATCAATCTAATCAACTAGTTTAGTAGCAAAGACATGATTTCTAAAATCAACTGTAGCCCTAGTATAATTTATCGATGATCGAATATCGAAACGATCATCGAAAGAGTTTCGAAAAATTTTCACACTAAAATGATCGAATGATTCGATCGTTTGATTTTAGAACACTAATTGCACGCTAAAAAGCGCTTATTTGCGTGCAATTAGATTTCGATAAAACTCGTACTCGCCCCACTGATTGCGCACAATAAATTGTATGTAAAGATATATGTTCAAAAGTGAATGCTTTCTTAGTTGACAATTTGTTTCTATCATTTTCTACACCTGGTAATTGTGTTGTCTTTATGAATTGTGGTTTGTTTTGTGTAAATTGCGTGAAATATTTGAAAATTAACATGAATTTGTTCGATCGCATGTATTAATTATTCTGATCCATTATTTTGTTTGCTCAGTTTGGTAATATTTGACTCTATTTTATATTCAGGTGTATATTCTCTCATGATTACCTATTGCCAACCTCGATACAGACCTAAGGTCTAGTGAGGTGACAAAATTTAGTGTGATTCTGATTAATAAAAAGATATTCTGATTCTGTCATTGAAGCTGATTGCCTGCGTACTACTGTAGGTATTTATATACAAAGATAATGTTGAAAAAATGTAAAATTAAGATATACATACGATCTGCGTAAGATCGATCATGAAAAGTGGAAACCAGAGCCGACACCACTAGAACGAAGAGTCCCTAAAGAACTACCGAGGCGAAATCTCTCTGCCCCGTCGTGGATTTAACCATTAGGGTTTTCGTGCAGCCTGGAGAGATCACAACAACAGAACGGATCTGGAGAGGGTGATAAAAATAGTGGCAGATGAAATGCCATCAACCGGCATAACCCTGCCTGGAAGCCAATAAAATTACATCCACATCCATAACCGAAAATAACCAGGATGATAATATGTGAACTTTCTGTTTTGTTACCTTTCGTAAATCCAGCATCTCTGTGTTCGAACCAGAAACGATCCGCTTGTCTTGTTCTTTTGAACTGATCTAAAACGATACATTGGAATGTTGGCCCAAGCTGAGATCCAGACACCTTCTTTTCCAAAGCACCGCCAATGGTTAGATCAACGTCCAAATAGCTCTTGTAAAGTTTACGCATCTTATTGATCTCCTGTTATGATACAAATGGATATTAACATATTTGCAGATGATCAAGATTATTGATCCAAGGTTAAATGCACAATAAAATCCAAACAGTTGATACACAATGTAATTCTGATACCATCCAAGAGTGAAACTTGGACATGGACGAAAAATTTGAAGGTTGGGAGAAAGGCTGTAGAAATGAGACTACGCTGGAAATGTAGAAAAAGACTGATTAACAAGTGAAGAATAATAATGATAGGTATTAGGAAGAAATTTGATGTGAATGTTAGGTAATGAAAAAATTGATATTATAAATTGAGCTACTTTGGGCATGTAGTAATAATGACAAAATATAAATTTATATATTGACGAAAGAAGATTGTCTGGATGAGAATGAATGGAACCCATATAGACAGGAATGTCTGAAAAAAACCTTAATATTTAGCTAGAGATATCATAGTCCAAAAGAACCAGAAAATAAAATAAGCATCTCCAAGAATGAAAAAATATATAACTAACCTTGGATGAAATGTAATCTCCGAAATCATCGAATGATTCCGCATTTCTTAGTCCGCAGTAGTTCCTGTAGTCATTGTAGTAACGAACTGCGTGGTCACGATCCCTCTGGATGTCGAAGGATCTCAGATCAGTGCCATATTTCTCATCATTACAAGCGAACATTCGGTTGACAATCTAAAAATTAATAATAATGCATTCATTTGAAATCTAATCAAGTCATCCATGTAAAGATCCACGCTGTATACAACTCTAAAAACAGGTCCAACAAATTCTTAAATCTTTATGAAAGGTGAAAATGTAATGCGCATTATAAAAGCATGCCTCTGCCTGACATTTTTTTAATTATTGACCATTAAACATCCCAATAAGTTTTAATGGAGGATTATGTCACTAATGCTCGATTAGTAAAAAACGGATCTTTCAACAGTCCAATCTCAGCTATTGGAGCATTAACGAAAAAAGTTAGTGGGCCGTTTCACCTCCTAATAGCGCACTATTAGACGATTAAGAACTGTCAAAATGGAATCAAGGAGACCTCTTGAAGAGGCCTCTGGAGACGAGGCATAAGAAGTGCAGCGCTTCATGAATAAATTTAAAAGCATGTCACAATAGATCTATTTTGGTCGCGGTGACACAAGGGGCATAAAATGGTCTCATAATTGGTTGGTTGATGACAACCATGGGGTTCATTTTGGAGTATTTTACGTCTCTTTTTGATTAAAAAAATCATGGATTTGTCTTGTGTGGTTTTTTAAATAGGAATTTTGACGGATAACTTACAGCAGGTACATTGAACCTATCTGCTTTCTCAGTGGCTTGAGATACGAGACCTCTGGCGAGTCCTCCAAAATCAGTATCCAATCGTCCGGGTCGGTGCAAGAATTTTCCGATGTTTATTGAAGAGGTTGTTTTTCTATTTTCGTTCATTATGCTGAAATTTTAATCAATTATCGTATAGCAAATAATAATAAAATAACAAATGTATCATTACTTAGCGACTACTTGATGGTGACTGCTCAATCAGCAAACCATATCAACCACAAGTAGCACAGAGAGCCATGGAAAGGGAAATGTCGGGAAATACATCGCTAGACCAAACCCCTTATGTCGAAATACGAAGACGAACAGAAGTGGGCGACATTTCCATAAAATAGTTGATACCTTAAAATGGAATTGCGCAGTACACGTATGTCGTAGAGAGGATGGTAGCCACAAGCCACAACATATTGTAGAGAAAATCCAGAATAGATAAAAGCATACCACCAGCCAGATGGAGGACGACGTTGTGAGAGCGGCCGGACTAAGTAGGATGAGGAGGGCGAGATGAAGAGAGGGTTGGAGGAGAGGTCAAGAGGTCCAGGTCCATCAGTGGACCACAACGGGCTGATAAGGATGATGATTCAATCGCATTGAAATTTTAATCAATTATCGTAAACATTCAACATAATTGCAAACATATGATAACTTACCAACTATTTGATGCTCACTACTCAATCGTTTTGAATTATCAATAGTAAATTTTAAATTCAAACTACTTCTGTACGTATCTGTATGTATGAACATTTGCCATAAGATGACCAAATTAATTATCTCCTACCCATCATGAATATCTTCACCATTTTGAAAAACACATATGACCCTTCCTGCAGGATTCGAAGTAGAGAATCTCAATTACAACAGTAGATTTAAGAATAACGAGGTAGTGTTGAGGAACGCTTGTACCTAATTATAATTGAATGGTAATAGATATGTATTTTTACTTGAGTTTTTCAGCAATCTGCGAGTGGAAATGTCTTAATGCCCCGTGTGCGTGTTCATTAGAAACATCGGGAGCCACCGAACTGTCGTAGTCGTCAACGTAATATTTCGCTTTTGGGAAAATTATTCCATGTTCCACTAAATTCCAGTATCCTTAAAAACAAGCGTATAAAATATTATTCAAAAGCAATAAGTACAAATTGAAAAGTATATAGCAGCCAGCCGTTTAACTCCTGAAGAAGCCCGCCAAAGAGATGGGCGAAATATTGAGTAATAATAGTAGGTACTCATCGACCACGGCCATACAGCCCGGATAATATTAATAATATTGAAAAGTATATATTTGATTTTTTATGGATTTATTATATGGAGTATTCAATTGAGCTTTTATTTAATAATAAGCTCAATGGGTATTAAATATTTGGAAAAATCTGTTGGTTGATCCTGAAAAAATATAAATAACGGAAAAGGTTACTATAAAAGTTGACGACCGCGGAGTGTGACGTCAATACAATCATTCGATATATTCGGCTACTTTATATTTGTGTTTATATATTTAATATTATTAAAAAAGAGATGTATTTGCTTTTTTGTATATTCGAAGTGTAGGTAGGTATATTGTATTTTTTACATCAAAATATTGATAAATTTACCCAAAAGTTCAGGCATCCATTCGTAATAAGTAATATATTGATATTGAGCAATATTAATTCTTCTGGCTTCTTGGAAAAGCTTCTCGTCATCCCAGGATGGGTTGATCTTCTTCAACTCTCTCGCAAGACGGTTGTGCTCTCTCAACAGCAAGATCTGGAGAAGGGCCAGATGAGGACTCTGGTTCATTCGAGAATCTCCTACAACGTGTTAAAAAAAATATTTTGGCATTGTGTATATCAATACTTCGAAAAATCCAAAATAAATACAAATCATATCTTGGAAATTCAAAACTGTTTAGTAGCCCAACCTACACTGAGAATGATTATTAATATTATTATTCATCATGTTCAAAATTTCGAAAAACCTCTGCTCTTGCCTCCTTCAAGATTCGAGTCTGCCTTACTCAAAATACTTTAGTTGAATGTTTTACCAAACTGTGGGATCGATTCTGTAAGAGCAAAAATCTAGCATGAACTTAAATTTTCGATTTAGTGGGTAATTTCAACCAAAACATCATAATCGGAGCGGTATTTCATAAGAAATTAATCTTAGAGAGATTTCCTGTTGAGAAAGTCCATGCAAGGAGCAAGAGGTATATCGATAACACAGAGAGATGGTCTAATGGGCGAACTGTGCGATCTGGAGTACGCGGACGACCTAGCGTTGTTCAGTACGACAGTGGAGGAATTACAGCGAAGTGTTTCAAGACTGTGCGACGAAACAGCACGCCTCGGCCTTCGAGTCAATGCCAGTAAGACGGAGCTCATGGCGAATAATGCCTGCCCCGATAAACAGCTACCGATAACCATCGATGGTCACCAGGTCTCCCGGGTGGATAAATTTAAGTACCTGGGAGCAACCATTACCACCACTGGTGACCTCGGGACTGAGCTCCCGATACGTATCGGTATGGCAAGTGGCGCCTTTAACAACATGACCAAAATATGGAAGGCGTCGGCGTTTAGTGTCGAGACGAAATGTAAACTGTTTGATGTGTGTGTGTTGCCCATTCTCCCAAGAGCTCTCCATTGCGCAGGATCGAGCGCAATGGAGAGCTCTTGTTGCCTCCCTATGCCCCTAAGTGTGGTCTTAAGGGAGTTTGAATTGAATTTGAATTATTATATTATCTATTTTGTCCTTACCTCCTTTGTAGCATGTTGACTCACTAGCCATGTTGCAGCGACATGAGGCTTTGTCTTCTAACTCTTGGGGAGGGAACTCCTGCCCGCCTCTGATAACAACAGTCATCAAACCATCTTTCTTAGTCCTAAGATCGTCTGATCTTTCCCTCGAAATGTCGTACACCAACGAAAGATCAAGCCAGGATGTGACGGTGTTGATCTGAATTCACAAAAAAAATGTTGACCAAAATCTACCTACTGCTGTTTGAAGGCTGACTTGGTGTGATCACATTACGTTAACAACTTCCATCATTTTGGTGGTCAAATTTTTCGAACTCCCCGAAATTCCAAGTCATGAGACTCTCATGGCCAGTGGCGTAACTAGGGGGGGGCAGGGGGGCGGGGGGGGGGGGGGGGCGGGGGGGGGTTTCCCGCCCCGGGCGGCGAAACCCCACGTTACGCCACTGCTCATGGCCCCGATCATCCCTAGATGTTTCAGGCAGAGACACTGGTCCATCCTACCCTTATAATACGTGTGATCATTAAATCAACGGCAATCAATAACTGCTTTATTTAAAAACTACGATCAGTGAAAAAAAATAGTTCAGCGATAGAAAATATTACGATCAAGCTGTCATCGAGATAGTTTAATGCATGTCGCTTGATTGTGAGCTGATCTCTGTAGATTATATAAAAATATAAAAAATCAAATAAAAAATGGAAAATATTTGACTTTGGTATGGGATGTGTTACACATATTGATATTTTCTCATTCTTAAGATATTTTCTCTACAAAACACAAGTTTTTACTCACATTGGAGAGAAATCATTCAATGATTTATATTGCCTTATTTATTTGTAAATTGTAAATTACCTTAATTTGTAAATTTGATTTTTTTCTGTGAAATAAATAATTTTTATTATTATTATTATTTTGACCCGCCATTTACAACTGACAGTTGTTTCTAGTATACAATAACGCTTTTTGTAATAAATACACTGTATTTAAGTGTTTCCTCCGTCCAAAATATTCCCCCACTAGCTTATACCCGTCTTGCTTTAAGTTTTTGATTCCGATTGTCAGGCTTGATCGGTAGGTAATTAAACAGGTTCTAGTCTAGCTTCCCATTGCTTTGTAGACCTCTATAACTGACATAAGCACAGAAAAAGAAGAATGACACTTTTAATGTTTATTAAAATTTTGTATGAAGATCCTAAAAAATAGGGTATTTTAATTAGCTCTAAATATATTAAAGTTAATGCAGCAAATTGTATTAAAGAACCTTCTCCGGCATTTTGCACGGCTCTGTGCAGATTCATATATGACGTAGCATTTGTATTTTGAGCGTGATGCTATGACATACGGTAAAAAACAAATTAAAAAAACATTTCTGAATTATTATTTAGATTAGATAGAGAAGGAGGGGCTAATGCGAGTTTTATTTAATTTCCCAATTTACCACGCAACTTTCTTAATTTTTTATTTCATAAGAACCTTCTACTGATAAAAGCCAACACGACAAAAAAAGAATTAGTGAAATCGGTTCAGCCGTTTAGGCGTGATGCGATGACATTAAGTAAAAAGCTAATAAAAAAACATTTCTAAATTATTATGTAGATTTACCACGCAACTTTCTTAATTTTTTCTTTCATAAGAACCTTCTACTAATAAAAGCCAACACGACAAAAAAAGAATTAGTGAAATCGGTTCAGCCGTTTAGGCGTGATGCGATGACATTAGGTAAAAAGCTAATAAAAAAACATTTCTGAATTATTATGTAGATTTACCACGCAACTTTCTTATTTTTTTCTTTCATAAGAACCTTCTACTGATAAAAGCCAACACGACAAAAAAAGAATTAGTGAAATCGGTTCAGCCGTTTAGGCGTGATGCGATGACATTAGGTAAAAAGCTAATAAAAAAACATTTCTGAATTATTATGTAGATTTACCACGCAACTTTCTTATTTTTTTCTTTCATAAGAACCTTCTACTGATAAAAGCCAAAACGACAAAAAAAGAATTAGTGAAATCGGTTCAGCCGTTTAGGCGTGATGCTCACATATACGGTCAAGCAACGACAAAAGGCAAATAAAAAAACATTTCTAAATTATTATATAGAAGATTTACGACGCAACTTTCTTAATTTTTTCTTTCATAAGAACCTTCTACTGATAAAAGCCAACACGACAAAAAAAGAATTAGTGAAATCGGTTCAGCCGTTTAGGCGTGATGCTCGGACATACCGTAAAGTAACGACAAAAGGCAAATAAAAAAACATTTCTAAAATATTATGTAGATAAAATGCAATTTACGATGTAAAACTTAATTAATTTTAGCTAATAAGCTATTGAATTATGTTAAGTTATCGTTGATTCGGGTGAAGGATGACGTTCGATGGGACATAAGCTTGAAATCAAAACATTTCCTCTTTAATTGCTTTACTTTTTAAAAAATCCAATAGATGGCGGTGTAGTAGGAAGTACATAACATGTGATGTATGTTTGCGTATTGTATAGATACGTCGAAAGAATTGACTAGGGATGGGCCAAACTAGTATATCATTGTAACAGGTATAACTCAACCTGTTACCAAGAAGTATCTGTTATTTTAAAACTAGTATATCATTGTAACAGGTATAACTCAACCTGTTACCAAGAAGTATCTGTTATTTTAAAACTAGTATATCATTGTAACAGGTATAACTCAACCTGTTACCAAGAAGTATCTGTTATTTTAAAACTAGTATATCATTGTAACAGGTATAACTCAACCTGTTACCAAGAAGTATCTGTTATTTTAAAACTAGTATATCATTGTAACAGGTATAACTCAACCTGTTACCAAGAAGTATCTGTTATTTTAAAATGTTACTTTTTTACCTACTTATATTAACCCCCCCCCCCCCCCCCATCATAAATCAAATAACTACTCTTTATATCATGTTATTGGTAGGTATAGATAAAAAGTGGCTAGATAATTTTGTTCAACCCTACTTGTATCCATGTATTTCATCATATAAATAAAATGTATCAAGTAAAAGCGTGAATTACTCAAAAGGGACTAATAATCATGCTCACTGTATACAAAATTGATAACTAATAATACATACATCATTTTGACTACGTGTCGTTATATTGCCATGTAGGTATACAATATTAGTTCGAATGAATACACAATACACCGCGTAGACGGCTTCAATGTAGAAAAAATCTTGATAGCAATAATACCACTTAAACAAAGTGGCCATTAGTAATGTATGGGACATACTTTATTAGAATATTATTGTTTAATACCTTTTTTTAAATGGGCCTATATAACTTTACTTTTTAATGATTTTATTTCGGTTGAAACAGGTAAAATTTTAACAGTTAAGGACGATAACAGGATAACAGCGTTGAGAATTGTACTGGATAACAAGTACTGTAACAGTTAGTGGATATCGGTTATCGATGGCGGTCTATTCTAGGAACAGAACAAACTGTCCACTGCAGCCATAAATGTCAACGAAGTCTAATCCCTTTAGTGAAGGAGTGCGGTTATCTCAAGCATCGAGTGGCGATGATTCATTAGTCTAGCGAAACCCAACGAATCATTCTAACAAAGATTATTTATACACAATGAAAGTTCCGAAAACAATAATAGACAATATCAGGCGGGCTGATAATATTTTTTTACCCTTATATTCATTGTCCTAAAATATTTGAATAGATATTTTTATTCCGTGAAGTAGGAGAGTTCAATGAAAAGATGAAAGTGACACAGACGAGTCGGAGGAAGAAGTTTAAAAATATTTATTTTTAACGTTTTTTTTTTATTTTATTTGGGCCTTCCACCCGAAATGGAGTGATTTAACATATGTTTATATTATAAGTGTCTTTGTTTGGTTTAAATAATAATGTGTGTATAATAATTAATGTAATGCAATGCTTAATGCAAATATAAATTATAAAAAATAAAAATACATTTTTGTTTATTTTTAATTATTTGTAAATTATTTATTCTGTTCTTGGAAATAAAATTCTATGAATATATATTATAATGTTGACATCACTATGTCTCTCCGAAAGAAGAATGAAAGAGATAAAAATGATTTATGGCTGCAGTGGACAGTTTGTATCAATAACTACTTTAGTAACATTATCTTTAACAGATAAAATTTTAACAGGTATCGGAGAATGCAATAACAGTTACGTAAACTAGTATGTGCTAAACCGATATTTGGTAACTGTTAAATATTTACCTACACAACACTAGAATTGACCCATTTAAACCAATTTTTCAGAATTATTATGTTAAGATTATATTTTGGTCCATCATTGTATTTTGATTTATCATTTTTATAATAGGAAATTTGAAAAAATAAAGCAAATATGCATTCTCGTAATACAACCATATATTTTGATAAAATAAAGAATTAAAAATAAGGTACCTATTCTTCATCAACAACTCGAAATCATTCAAATCTGACATAGCGCATCTTGGTAGTTACCACTCGCGTTGCCCGGCTGTTTGTTTACAAATTTTTGTATGAAATGTCATATTCATACATAGCAAACGCGGATTAAATATTTTTCTATAAATGAAGTAAAAACTGATCAGTGAGTTATCCGTAATCTTACGATTTTTTATAAGTAAGACTTAAGTCTCTTAAGAGAGTTTAAATATTTGGAACGTTGTTTCCACAAAAAGCTGCGCTACAAATTTTTTTTTAATAAGTTTGTTTTGTATTTGTAAATTTGTCAAATCTGTGTATTAGTTCCGTACCTGTTGAGCTGGTGAATGCTTAGATGGGGCACATCCCATATCCTTATCAGTTATGGATCTTGAAAAGTTCATGCAAGACATCAGGGAACCAAGATCTGGATCATCTGGTGAAATCTTGATTTGGAAACAGAACTTGGACAAATTGTCTTGTAGTTTAGCATCAGGAGTGCAACAACGAACACCTTTAACAAATTTTTTGACAAAGCATTACCACTTAAACTAAGATATAAAATGTAATTAATACAGAAATATCCAAATCATTTTTCTGGTCTACAAACTTATAGTACTATCGTCTTCCGGATCCTTCTGCAAACTCATGTCGTGAGCGATGATCTGACCGAATTGCATGGCAGCTATTGACCTGTCCTTATCCAACTGACTTCCTTTAGGCAACAATTTCATCCTTACTCTTCTAGCTCCAGGAAGTGGGGAGTTGTCATGAGCCATTCGTGGTGAACTTAAACCTTAAAAAACCAATGGAAAATCAATCAAAAATTTGTGGATATTGTACTTCATAAGAGTTCTCTATTTTCTTTAAGAAAATTAGTGTTTGATCTCCAAAAACGGGTGAACCTTTGTGATAAATCGCGTGGGATCTGGGGCCATTTTAATAATGTTATAATTAGATATAACATTTAGATTTTAATGATTAAAATGATAACACAGTTGCACTTTCACAAAAATTTTATGAATCTCGAGCGCTTTCGTCCGACTCACGCAGACATTGTCAAGAGACTAAACCAAAAATTATAAACTCAAAGAAAAGTATGGTACAATGATGGTGGGAGAGGATACTTTAACTAACAGATGACAAGATATTATTATTATTGTATACATATTTTTTAGGCTAGATCTTTAGAAATTAACTAGTAGGTATAACAATAGGATGGTTGACATAAATTATGAATAGGTAATAGCTGATAAAGTAATACATTAATTTAAAACAAATACAAGTAATTAATTATTCATAAGACAATATCTATAATAATAAAGGAGATGGTGCAGGGATTTGAATGTTAACAATAGAATCGCGATTTTTATGTATCTCGAGCGTTTCAGGGCCTAATCTACGATACTTGTGCAAAAGTGCAAAAAAAATTGTGAAAGTGCAACTGTGTTATCATTTTAATCATCAAAATGAGCTTTCACTATGTGAATACACAAACCTTACAAAAAGTACATTTAGATTTTGGTTGCGAAACGTAAAAATAGTTTCACATATGAAAGTCTTTAATGAATCAATTAATTGCGAAAAAATTGTATAAACAATGATTTTTTTTTTATTTATTTAAATATAAAACAAATAAATATTTACAAATATAACAAATAGAGTCACATACAGAATACAAGTACCTACTTATAATATTAAATGTATAGACGGTCGACATTGAAATCGAGATTGAATATCAAGAAACCAACAAAAAAATTTAAGTATTTTTAGTAAGTCCCGGGTGGTCTTACCATAGTATTTTTTGCGGAACCCAAATTGGTCACTTAAATCTCCAAACGTGGATAAAAAATTGCCGAGTTCAAAGCCTAATTCAGTATCAAAATGGCTGCCACGGTTAACCATCGTAGTGATGCCTCCATGGTGATGTTGTGATATGCACAAGTTTGTTTAAAATCCGACTCAAGAGATTTGATGCTGAACCGCCATCGTGGCAGGCATTTTGCCACAATCTAACATATGTAGACAGTAGACCTCACATGCGGAATTTTGGCTTAATAAGCCATAATTGTCAGAAACGAGTCTTTCCATATACTTTTTGAAAATAAAACTGGCTTTTATAAAGTTCTTTTTCTCCTCTTTCATATTCACGCGTCCATGATAGTATCTGGCAGTCAGCGTCAATATTTGCCAAAAACTATCGTCACATATAACAATCGTGATATATATATGATCGGCTGCTTAAATTATGGAATTTTTGCCGCATATAAGTTGCCCGAGGTCAACATAACTTGGAGTCAACATTCTTCCGTCACAGCCGTCCTTAAATTCATCATAATTTTTAACGATTTATGTTATTTAATTTCTTATTTTGAAAATATTTTGTGACACATACCGTCACTGAAAGCGGCAGGCAATAGTCTGGAATATGTTGAATTGGGCAATCCCCATTCTGGATAATCGAGGTTGTTGCAGGATCCGTCCAGGGTGCGATATTTACTATCTGGATCACATTTAGCTGCTTTTTTGCCACATGATGGAGGGTAAAATACATCTAATCTGAAAATTTAATCAAAATATGTATAAAGAACTAGCTTTCCCAACAGACGTTGTCCTTTAGTCCTCACTATGATTATTGATTTCAAATTTGTAATACGTTTAAAATATCATGTTTGAATGTTGTAAGATTATTATTTCTAAAAGCTTGAAAGATGGCGATGGCGTCGCAAGAAATCCGTTCCATATTATATTAACATTAATAATACAGCTGTATATTTTTTAAAGAAAAAATAACAACTAATGACTCTAACAATTCATTACTAATGTTCGATTTTTAAATGGAACAAACCACTACGGGCTTACGACCGTCTTCTACTGTTATTTCGAAGGCTGGCTTAGTGTGATCACTTTACGTTAACAACGTTCGCCATTAGGTGGTAATGTTTGTCTCCGAAACTCTTAATCATGAGAATTCTCAACATGTTCAACATGTCGAAAAATCTCATGTATGCAACAAGTAGAAATTTAATAATAAAATGAAAAATAGAGATAAAAGTTGGAAATTGTTGAGAACAAGAGAGCAACCAAATTTAAAGACTGCGACTGCTGTCATGTATTTGGCGCCAGGATATGACTATATCCATTTTTGTTACTGTCTCATATTTATTGCCTATTGGCTCTGTTGGTGCACAACGTTCTAATTATGTTTAGATTCTTGTGACCTTTTCAGGACTAGATCTTAAAGAAAAAATAACAACTAATGACTCTAACAATTCATTACTAATGTTCGATTTTTAAATGGAACAAACCACTACGGGCTTACGACCGTCTTCTACTGTTATTTCGAAGGCTGGCTTAGTGTGATCACTTTACGTTAACAACGTTCGCCATTAGGTGGTAATGTTTGTCTCCGAAACTCTTAATCATGAGAATTCTCAACATGTTCAACATGTCGAAAAATCTCATGTATGCAACAAGTAGAAATTTAATAATAAAATGAAAAATAGAGATAAAAGTTGGAAATTGTTGAGAACAAGAGAGCAACCAAATTTAAAGACTGCGACTGCTGTCATGTATTTGGCGCCAGGATATGACTATATCCATTTTTGTTACTGTCTCATATTTATTGCCTATTGGCTCTGTTGGTGCACAACGTTCTAATTATGTTTAGATTCTTGTGACCTTTTCAGGACTAGATCTTAAAGAAAAAATAACAACTAATGACTCTAACAATTCATTACTAATGTTCGATTTTTAAATGGAACAAACCACTACGGGCTTACGACCGTCTTCTACTGTTATTTCGAAGGCTGGCTTAGTGTGATCACTTTACGTTAACAACGTTCGCCATTAGGTGGTAATGTTTGTCTCCGAAACTCTTAATCATGAGAATTCTCAACATGTTCAACATGTCGAAAAATCTCATGTATGCAACAAGTAGAAATTTAATAATAAAATGAAAAATAGAGATAAAAGTTGGAAATTTATATATATATTTAATATAAATTATAAATTTATATATATTATAGTATATTTTTTATTATTTCATGTCCATTATTGTTTTTCAACTTTTTAATAGTTGTTCTGTTATCCGGAGCGGAGAAGAATCCAATAAATAAATCATAGGAAGTGTGTCTGGTAGGGATAGAACGTGTGAAAAGAAATTGAACGTAGGAAAGTGGCTGGTAGCAGGGTAGGCGGTGCACTAAGACCTACAACGTCCCGCTAGAAGCAAAAACACAAGTGTATAATGCAATCCTGTTACCATCAATGATGTATGGGTGTGAAACGTGGACATGGACGAAAAGAGAAGAATGTATTATAAATGCAGTAGAGATGAGAGCCCTACGAAGAATATGTGGAAAGACTCTGTGGGATATAGAAAGGAATGAGAATATTAGGAAGGAATGTGGTATGGAAGTAAGTGTTGTAACAAAGATGAAAGTTAACAAGTTGAGATGGTTTGGGCATGTGGAAGGAATGGATGCAAACAGAATGACAAAGAGAATTCATAAGGCTGAAAGGAAAGGTGTAAGAAAGCTTGGCCGACCGAGAATAACGTGGATCGAACACATCGATTCCATTCTAAAAGAAGGTCATACATATAAGAAGTACGAGAAATAGGAGAGGTTGTATGAGAAATGGTATGTCGGTGCTAAAGAAGTGTGCTTGGATTCGCAAAAAGTCGATCTCGAGCATACTTCCGATGCTTAACTAGTCTATACCATTTGCTGCTATCTTAAGTGCCTAACTTGATGTTTAGATGTTGGAATTTAATAATAAAGGTGAGGGCCAAGATTGCTAGCTTTCGGGAAGTGGGTCGGAGCCTTGTCAACTGTGGGTACCGCTGCCCTACACAATAATTTATATAGGCAAATGGATTAGGTAGCCAAAAAAAAAAATGATCAAAAACTAAGAAATAAAAATGTCCACTCACGGATCTGGTGGGAATATTTTAGCCAACTCTTCCGGACTTCTGACGTATCTGTTGCAATCGTCGAATTCTGCTTGCGCCACCAGCAAACAGCTGAGCAGCCATACCGCTACAATACAGCCCTTCATTTCTACGACACAGAGATCCTAACGGAAGTCCTCTGTTGAACGGTGGAGCAAATGGATTTGAAATTGGAATTATTTACGAGCACTTACACCATTAATACCAATTTTGCTTAATTTAATTTTTTTTTTCATTTGTCTGAGCCCAAGAAGAAATCGTCTTAAGTCCGTTTTGATTCGTATAAAAATTGATACTTATTTGAATGAAATTGTTTAATGCTATGACGAAATTACGGATGGCAATTTTCTTCATACAATCCATTACTGGACAGTGATTCCCAATCTGTGAGTCAAGGTTTCAGGTGTTGCATGTAATTTTTTTTTATAGAAACAAAAAAAATATGACACAGAATATAGAATCCGCAGTGCTCCAATAACAGGTATCTCTCAAATTTTAAACAACGGTGCACCGTTTATTATAAACTTTCTAAAATAATAAAAGAAATATCTTCAGATACTTGGTATTCAAATTAAGGCAAAAATAACCCAATAATGTATTGTTATAAATTACCACACTTGTTTTTTTTCTTCTTTTTTCGGAGTTTTGCTGGTTGATGGTTTTTTGTGGGATGCCGAATGTCAGTTGGACGCTGAGGAGAGCGCTGTTATTCCTCCCAACAGGGTCCCGAAAACGAGGAAGACCCTCTCATACCGTTTTCCGCTCTTTCGAAGGATTCGCTGAGGGATTCGGACATGATGTGGGAGAGGGTCATAATTATTGCGCAAGATCGAGCGCAATATATAGCTGTTGTTGCCTCCCTGTGCCCCTAAGTGGGGTGTAAAGGGATATTTGATTTGATTGCTTGAATATTTGCAGTTGACAAATCAACCGCTTGTCACGATGCATCATCATCGAATTTCTTAGACTAACCTAGCTGGAACAACCACGTTTTAAGGAAGCCCACAGAAGGTATAATCCTTTTTAACACCTTGAAGAAGGTAATAAAAGCAGTGGCGTAACTAAGGGGGGGCGGGGGGGGGGCGGTCCGCCCCGGGCGGCACTTTTCAGGGGGCGGCAAAATGAGCCGACAAATAAAAAAAAACTTGGTAAAAAACACAAAACTTAAATAGGTACGAGAATTTGTGAAGGGAAAGTAAATGAGAAAAAAAATCGGGTCCCCGAGTTTGTGAAGGGAAAATAAATGAGAAAAAAAATCACTAAAATTCTTAAAATTGATAAATTAAAGGTTTTTTTCCTTTTAACCTGTCTCAGCGTAAGCTAGCTAGTAGTTTTTTCCATTTATATACGGGGGTGGGGCGCCAAACTTTATTAGATTAGGGGGGGGGGGGCGCCAAACTTTATTAGATTGGGGGGGGGGGCGCCAAATGTTAATCCCGCCCCGGGCGGCGAAAACCCACGTTACGCCACTGAATAAAAGACATGAAAGACTTTTCTAAACCATTAGAACGTGGCTGATCTTTGGAGGGCCGGTGTCGACTGGGATGAAGCAGTGACCAGGGACAGGGGACCGGGCGGCGTGACGTGGACTTCTGGAGTCCCCATGCTGCCATACTCTATTTAAAGAAAAAGATGAATATTTGCAACAATAATACGTATAACAGGTCATTTTCTCGCTTATCATTTAAGTAAGATATTTATTCTGCAATAATATGGCGACTCTAAGTCACGATTATTTTAATAATAGATAAATATAAAACTAAATCCATTTAAAAAGTATTGTTTTATTCCAAATACTTAGCTACCTTTTAGATAACTATTAAGTGTATTATGAAGCTAGAACCATTTAAAGACATTAATTTTAAAAAATGATGGATCCTCTTTGATGGGGGGAATATACCAGGTATATTCATACTTGAATGTTTAAAGTACGCAAAAAAAAACTTGTCAAATACTCCCCAAAGCTCGAAATTCCACGATTATGATACCCGTAACAAAACCCTACTGAGGCCTATAGGTCATAGACTGACAAAATTATCAAAGAGCTTCGTATGTATGAGCGTGAAATTATATAACCACCTCCCGTCAAACCTTAAATTTGTTGACAATGTACGTTTTCAGAGAGAGGTTAAAAAGTATCTTGTCGAGAAAGCTTTTTATTCTATTAATGACATGTTAGTAACTTAACCTCTTATCCATGTGTTGTCTGTGACATTTAATAAATTAACATTTTCATAATTCCTATTGACTTTGCTCTTGTCGCTACTGCAACTAACTAAAATATTTCCCATTATAATAAACAAAATGATCCTAGTTTTGCACATTGACGAGATGCCAATGGGACCCTTTACACCCCATTGACATCGATTTTCGTATTATTTATTGTTTTGCTTTGATATTGTGTTATTGCTTGTAATGCATTGTAACATGTAAAAATTGTAATTCATATTTTAATGAACCCGAGTGCCTCGTAAGGGGTCTATGGGGGATAAAATAAAGATAAAGATAAAGATGTCAGTATTTTAGTATCTTCATCCGCGTCGATATATATTTTTTTATAAAAATGAATCTGTGCTCACTCAAAGTGAACACAAATACACTCTTTGACTCTTTCACAGTAAGCTGATAAAAGCTTGTGTCGTAAAAGAAGAAGATCGTTGGCACCTGGGATCGAACCTACGACCTCCGAACGAAACAGTACGAAATCCGGCATCGTAACTGCTAGTCTACCAAGTACCAACCACTTCTCCGCATGTCCGCAAACTGAAATGCAAGCAAGTAAAAATGTATCTTTATCTTCTTTCTGTGTCATGTCAGGTCGCCCCAACGTTGACTATCGATCTGGAGAATGCATCCCGGTCCTGTGCGGCACGAAAGAGTTCCTCAACTTTCGTGATCCCCGTCCACTCACAAATATTTCGGAGCCAGGATGTCTGCCGACGGCCCACCCCTCGTCGACCCTCTATTTTTCCCTTAATAATAATTAATTGCATCAAATAGTATGTTTCCCCTCTAGTACATGACCCAAGTAGGACACCTTCAGGACTTTGGTATTTGTCAGCAACTCTCTATCAACCCTAGCCCTTTGTTGCTGACCATGTATGTCCATTGTATGCGGAGTATTCTCCGGTGTATCCACAATATCTCAAACGCTTCCAATCGGTTCATTGTAGTAACTTTGAGGGTCCAAGATTCAACTCCGTATAAGAGAACAGACCACACAAAGCACTTGACCAATCTCTGACGGAGTTTCAAATTAAGATTGTCATCACAGAAAACTGGTCTGCTTTTGTTAAATTCCGCACTTCTGGGTCGAGGTTTTCTGTCAGGATGCTCCCGAGGTACTTAAACTTCTTCACTCTCTCTATAGCAGCACCATTTAATGTAAAACATGCTCCTTCATGTTCTTCACGTCCAAACATCATGAGCTTTGTTTTGGTGTTATTCATGTTTTGCCCCAGCCTCATTAATCCTATTGACAAGAGCCCTCAATACTGTCCGCCAAAATGACAATACCCCCTATTCCAATTCAAATTAAGTGCGCACTAAACTAAAATAAGAACGTTCCAATTTTAATTAGCCGGATTGGTATTCAAGAAATTTTAAAACGTTCCAATTTGTTCTTAATTAGACTATAGTTTGAAATTAGTTCATTTTGGTATTCGAATTTCGTATTTAAGTCAATTTTATTGCGTTTATCTGTCAAAACGTTCCTAATCTTAGTTCACACCTAATTGTATGCGTCTAAAAAGATATCTGATGATATTTTTATGATAAACGTGTTTTTTTAACCAAATAATTATAAAACAGGTTTATTTTTATTAAAAATATTAAGCATTTCCCCCGAATTTATTATAATTAATACAAATAATAGCATCAAAAATTATTATCATTGAACACCAATGCAATCATACAGTCGTCTTCGTTACACTTCGGGTTGGTTCGGCAGTTTCCGGCGACCATGTTACTTGGAACTTGCTTGGAACATGGAGCTCGTTTGAATTTGTCTTCTCCGATTGGCTGTCCGCTTGTCAGCATCAACCAATAAGGCGCATGCTCGATCCATAGACAATTATAATTCAAAAAAATATTTATGGTGAACTAATATTGGTTTTTAGAACACGGCATAATTCCGAATACGAATTTTAGTTCGAGTGAACTTAATTCTAAATCATTTGGATCTTATTAAGAACGTTCCAAAATCCGAATAGGGAGTAGTATAGTAAAAAAATCAGAAATTGAATAAAATAAAAAGTTATCATTAATCGTGTTGCAAGAAATGCAAGAATGTAGTAATTCTGTCAGATGCAGAAACTCAACCTGACCACATTTCCGAATTTCGCAATGACCTGAAATGGTCCATTGTACGGCAAAGGCGTGAACTCCACTTACTCACTTTTGTTCACAAAGCCCTATATTCAGCTTCATTCCCCCATTAGGGAAGCTTTTGAATACCTGGCGAGTCACGGTTTGCCTCTGAGGTCCAAAAACCAGCACATCCTTCAATCCCGGTACATGGATCAACTTTCGTCTCGAACTCTTTTGCAGTTCAGGGTGCTCGTTGCTGGAATAATCTCCCATCGAACCTTAGACTGACCCAAAGTCTGACGTCGTTCAAGAGATGATGATCTCCTCAAATACAGTCTTTGTGTCCTAAAACCTTATCTATCCTTCCCTCTCTCCCACCCCATCCACCTCCCTTTTCTTTTTTTTGTTTGAGTTTGTTTTCTTTTTTTTGTATTCTTTGCTTTGTACTTCTTTTTGTTTTTTTTTTTCATTATATTGGGGTTAGTTGTTGTAGACCGCAACTTCGTTGTGGTAAGCTCGCCCTCTGTATGTTGATTCTGTGATGTCTTTTCTATGTGAAATTTTATGTGTTACTCATACTATCAATGTACAGTAAAGTATTAATAAATGAAAAAATAAACCCCATACCAATGAAGCAGAAGTTTTGAGTCCTGTAGCAAAGATGGAATAAATTATTTATTTATTCACTAGCGGTTTGCCCCGGCTTCGCACAGGTCGATAGGTGTTTTAGAAAAACAGTGGTCGGCCAGTGCTCAAAATTCGACCGTAACTAATGACATAGATTATTAGTTTGATCATTATTAAGATTCACTAAGGGTTTTTTGCAGTAACTTTGTAACACTCCATTTTAACTGAGTAAAATTATTTTTATTGTAACTTTGTGAAAGTGTTAACAATTGAGTATAAAATAAAGCACGACCGGTTTCGGAAGGATCAGACCTCTCATCATCAGGTGCAAGCTTAATACTGATGATGAGAGGTCTGATTCTCCCAAAACCGGCCGTGCTTTATTTTATTCTCAATTGTTAACACTTTTACAAAGTTACAATAAAAATAATATTACTCAATTATTAAGATTCCTTTGTCCAAAGACTGAGCGAGCGCTATATATCACAATTTTCTTTCAAAAATAATGGATGGCTACGTCAAATTTGAAATGTTGATATGTTCAAATTTTGTCTAGCTTTGCACCTTGCATACTAACAAACAATCACGAAGGCCCCGAGCATACCCGACCCGCACGAAACCAACCCCCTAGTCTGATCGAAGCAATCAAACCAAAAAGTCGGCCCCACACAAATCAAGCCCGCCGCGGACCTCCCCCCAAACCATCCCAACAACGAACGAATTTATTTATTTATCGTTTGGCAAGTCGTCGAATTTTTGTCACAGCGTTAAAGTCTGATGATATCCAGCACCACCATCCATTCAGCATCTGGATTTCGTTTTCGCTTTGACTTTTTGTATTTCGCTTGTTTCGCAAGTGACTATCGACGTGGATAGACTATTAGTGTTAATCGGGCACAGCGCGTGGAGCTTGTCTATCCTTCGTACCCAGAATAACGCTACTAGATATGAGTTTTATGTATAAAATTCTATTTCTATTCCAGTATTTCTAAAAAAAAAACAGTATTATCTCGGCACAGGCGTCTACACAGTGAGATAATAAATCCCAACATTAAAAAAAGGATTGTTTATGCCATTTTAAATGTGTGTGTATCTACCTAAATAAGGCATGACGAACCTAGGGCACGCGTGCCCAAGGTGGCACGTTTGAAAATTTTGATGGCGCACGCGAGCGATTTCCATGTTAAAATAAATGATAAAAATTACACATTTTAGAAGAGGAACTTTCCATCAAAAGTAAAAAAAATAGTTGTTAATAAGTAGCAAAAATCTCATTTAGAAATATTCAGTTTGAATTTTTAATATTTCAATCAATCGGTTATCCCTTTGCGATACCGCTTGGGGGCATGGGGAGGGGAAAAAAGTTAGTTTTTTTTTAGATTTTTAAATGAAAATCAGGAAAAAAATGTGTCTTTCTATTGATAAGGCACGCCACTCAACCGAGAAATTATATTTGAGGTTTTTTGGCACGCGGTCCCAAAAAGGTTCGCCACCCCTGACCTAAATAGATTGTAAGTATTGTACTAAAATTGTAAACATAATATTGATTTGGGAAATAAAATAAATAAATTAGATGCCGCTCGCTTCTGGCTGTGGACAGACATGATACCGCTTCTAGGACGTAATAAAATGGGTATTGAAATAAAAAAACTTATTACGTATCTCTGAGAAAAAAATGTATTTTTTATTAAACATGACGTTGGTGTATGGTATATTTATATTGTTTAATTATAGTACTTTTTCTTCTTATTCCTTCCACTTTTGAAGATTGACAACTGGGATGGAACTGCAAGGCACGAGCTCACTAAAAACAAAATGTTCGATTAGGTACATTTCAAAACCATGTCCGCCATGTTGCCAAGCGTAAAAATTACGGCTTTGAGTGTTTTATGTGTGAAAAATATTTGTTTTGGAATTAATATATAGGTAGGTACTTACGCTGGGCTTTTGAGTGCGCGGAATGAATTTTTCTGTATTTTCCCTATGGATTTTTCATTATCGCAAAGCAATCTTGAAAGAGAACTCTTTTTGAGTTGTGCCAATTGTGCTGTAAATAAGGATAAAGATATACTTTAATGTATTTTATCAAACTTATATTATCCAATCAACAACTGGTTTAGTGGCAAAGGAAAGATTTCTAAAACTAGTTGCATGTATACATGAGATCCAACTGTCGATGGCCTGAGTCGGTATGTTCATTGTATGAAACGATGTCGTCAATAAATTAATTTTTTACAAAAATTGTTAAGAAAAGTTTGGGATGTACTGATATAATGTAAATATATTTTAAAGAAAATTAAATTATCTAGTTGACATGTTTCGGCGTTTTTCGATATTCTTTTAAAATTCTGAAATATATGCATTGAAACTCGTAAATTTGTCATAAAAAAAATATTTTTCTTTATAAAAAAAGTTTGAGAAACCCTGGAACTTTTTCATTAAATTAACTTTGAGATATTGTATTTTTCTATATACATAGACATTTTTAGGGTTCTAGCTTTTATAGTTTTCGAGATATATGCAAAAATTAACTAAAAATTCAAAGGTTGACCCCTGACTGAAAGAAAATTTAAAAATTCTGAGTATACAAGTTTTGTAGGCTTAAAGTCTTAAATATTTTCTGAAATTTTAGGATCTGTGCATCAAGCGAATCAAAAGTTATAAGGGGGGGACGGACACACACACACACAGACACACACACAGACACACCCTCACACAGACACACACACAGACACACACACAGACACACTAAATGTTCTCCTCTGAATTCTGAGTAAATCCATATATGGAACATATATGCTGCGAAGCCTCTAAGTTGGTGTTTTTTGTCGTCAAAGTTTGAAAAACCGTTTAAAATGTAGACCTGTCCATACAAATCTCACGTATCTTGGCTTGATACTGCCGATCTGTCTCGAGAAATAATTTCTCTTCAACAAATCGACAGTTGGATCAACTGATTGCGGACATCGTTTCAAATTTATATCATTTAAATTCTTTCTTGGTTGCTATTGTAGCTGATTGCTTGCGTACTATTATTATTGGTGTATAGAAACAAACATAGTATGTATGTTCAAAGAAAGTAAAATTAACATTTATAAGACTTGGACTGATCATGACATACTATGTGAAAACCATACAATTTTCAAGATTTCTTAATGTGATCATTTTAACCATATGAGGTGTTAAATTACAAACACCGATCCGTCTTTTTATCATAAGTCTTCAGAATGTCGATTAACTTGAGTGAATACTTAAACGACTGAATGTTTTATTGTTTTGTTACCTTTCGTAAATCCAGCATCCCTGTGCTCGAACCAGAAACGATCCGCTTGTCTTGTTCTTTTGAATTGATCTAAAACGATGCATTGGAATGTTGGTCCAAGCTGAGATCCAGATACTTTCTGTTCCAAAGCACCACCAATGGTTAGATCTACGTCCAAATAGCTCTTGTAAAGTTTACGCATCTTATTGATGTTCTGTTGATGATACAAATGGATATTAACATATTTGCTGATGATCAAGGTTATTGAGAGAATGTGGAAAAGTAAAAAAAATGTAGCGTATTCAGGTAGTTTATTTTTACAGATGGATAATTTGAAAAAACAGATTTGGCAATGCACTAAAACTTGTAATGAGAAATATTAACACATCTCTAAAATCCAAACAGTTGATGCACAGTGCAATTCTGATACCATCCAGGAGTAAAACATGGATATGGACGAAAAATCTGAAGGTTGGAAGAAAGGCTGTAGAAATGAGACTACGCTGGATTTGTAGAAAAAAACTTATTAACGATGTGAAGAATAATAATAGGTATTAGGAAGGAATTTGAAGTGAATGTTATTGGAATCACAAAGAAATTAAAGTTAATAAATTGTGTTACTTTGGGCATATAGAGATAATGAAAAAAGGTAAATTTACATAGCTAATTGTTTAGAATAAGTGAATGTAGGCGTGGACTAATCATAATCGGTGTCCTCTCCAAGGAGGATCAAATCAGGAGTATGCTGTATGAGGAATATGAGAAAGAGGTTTGTCTGGATAGGAAGGAATGGAACCCATACACAGGAATGTCTGAAAAAACCTACATATTTTGTTAGAGAGGTCATAGTGCAACAGTACCAGAAAAAAATAAGCATCTCCAAGAATAAAAAAAATATATAACTAACCTTGGATGAAATGTAATCTCCGAAATCATCGAATGATTCCGCATTTCTTAGTCCGCAGTAGTTCCTGTAGTCATTGTAGTAACGAACTGCGTGGTCGCGATCCCTTTGGATGTCGAAGGATCTCAGATCTATTCCATATTTCACATCATTACAAACGAACATTTGATTGACAATCTAGAAATGAAAAATAATACATTCAACTTAAATCAAGTCAAGATCCTAAGAAAGATTCGCTTTAAATACAATTCTAATACAGAATAAGGTGCAAAAAATTTGAAATGGAATCAAAGATTCTTACATCACGGATAGAGTTCCAAGAATGGATAAAATGTTATGATGGAGACCTTGAAAAATAAGAAAGGCGTCGAAATCTAAAAAAAAGATGATCTAATGACAAAGCCGTGTTCTTTTTCAAAAGAATTTTTCTGATACATCGTTGGCAAAAAATAAATTTTTCAGTATTGTCCAAAACTGATTCCTGCGACTAATTTTGGGAATCAGGTAATAAGATTTTGTAACCGATGACAGTCCTCGAGGGAACACTACAGTCCTTTGTTACCTCAATCATCCTTTCCCAGTTGGGATTGGATCGGACACGTCCTCCATTTGTCCCGCAAAAGCGTAGGCGAAGTGAGCTTATTTTACATCCCAGTTGGGACAAGAAGAAGAAGGAGACCATGCTCTGGCCATTGTACGAGCCTATAACACAGGCCTGCAGAGTATCGGAATGACCTGGGAAGAAGCGGAGCGGCTGGCACAGGACTGAAGTGTACCGAGGGACCAAGTGGCAACCCAACACCGCCTACATAAGAAGGCTAAGGCCTTGCTAAGGTGCTGGCGGCCATTTTTGGCCTCTCGCGTCACGGCCGCCGGCGTGTAGATAGATATCATAGTGTACAGGTAAGTATATGCAGATATAGACAAGCGAACGGTGGGCCTCCCGATGTGACACTGCACTAAGGCCTTCTTATATAGGTGGTTTTGGTGGCAACCATACCCTTCACCTTCGGAGCGAACGTTAGTTAGGTAGGTCCAACAAAATCCCAGATCCCAAATCCCGTTGCTCATAGGATCCACCACTTATTTTATACTACAATATTTTCTCGTTTTGGATTATTTATGTCTCATCTTGATTTAAAAAACAGGGATTCAAAAACCCTGGCTTTGTGGTTATTTTAAAAGAAATGTTGACGGATTACTTACAACAGGTACATTAAACCTATCTGCTTTTTCAGTGGCTTGAGATATGAGACCTCTGGCGAGTCCTCCAAAATCAGTATCCAAACGTCCGGGTCGGTGCAAGAAGTTTCCGATGTTTATTGAAGAGGTCGTTTTTCTATTTTCGTCCATAATGCTGAAAATTTTAATCAATTATCGTAAAGCAAATAATAATAAAATAACAAATGTATCATTACTTAGCGACTACTTGATGGTGACTGCTCAATCAGCAAACCATATCAACTACAAGTAGCACAGAGAGCCATGGAAAGGGAAATGTCGGGAAATACATTACTAGACCAAACCCCTTATGTCGAAATATGAAGACGAACAGAAGTGGCCGACATTTTTAAAATTGTTGCTACATTAAAATGGAAATGGGCAGTACACGTATGTCGTAGAGGGGATGGTAGCCACAACATATTGTAGAGAAAACCCAGAACAGATGAAAGCATACCACCAGCCAGATGGAGGACGACGTAGTGAGAGCCGCTGGACTAAGTTGGATGAGAAGGGCGGGATGAAGAGAGGGTTGCAGGAGAGGTTAAGAGGTCCAGCAGTGGACCACAATGGGCTGATGGCAGAGCTGGGCGGTACTCGAGTACAAGTACTCGTAGATTGTACTCTGAGTACTTTTGGTGTACTCAGTACTCAGTCCACGAGTACATTTCTAAATCCTGTACTTGTACTTGTACTCGGTACGTTTTTGAGCCTAAAATGTACTCGAGTACTTCGAATGTACTCGAGTACTTTAGAATGTACTCGAGTACATTCAAAGTACTCGAGTACATCAAAGGTACTCGAGTACATTAAAGTTACTCGAGTACATTTCAAGTTCTCGAGTACATCTTTGGATTTATTGGAATACGTTAAACCAACTATGATACGTAATTTGAATTTATATTGCAAGTAGATACTTGTTAGGTGTCGTGGTTATTAGTAGTGGTAAAGTGTGAATGTATGGTTCTCGTTTTTAATTCGAGAGTGTTGGTGACGAAATTGTTGTTTTTAAAACCCGTGTATGATTGAATTGATTATTTCAAAAACTAAATAAGTTTTTGAAAAAAAAGACGGAATCGTCATTTTATAGAGTATAGTCTGAAATCCTGCTCTGCTATTGCTCCTTTACGTAAAAACTGAAGTAGGTATATTATTTATATGAAAAAATTGTGATTTATGATGGGCTCTAATCTGTTGAATAGAATAGAATAGAATAGTAAAAATATATATTTAAAAAAAAATAAAACAATAAATTCAGAACTTCGATACTGCTAAATCCCATAAATTTGTAGTATTTAGACACAACAAAAAGAAGACGTTGAGAATGAGATGTTCAAGCAACTTGTAGCAGAAGGTCTTGCGGAAATTTTTCAGGCTTTTACAAGACCAGCACTTTAGATGTTTTAAATTCTTTCGGCAGGTGGCCCGCGGCAAGGATATTCGCAGTGTATTCTTATTAGTCATTATTATGTTAATAATTAATTGTCCTCGGTAGCCTAGTTGTACTGGCGTGGACTTCAGATCCGAAGTCATCCGGGTCAGAGTTTTCGTAAGTGTTTTTTCACTTGAAAATTCTACCTGGGGTTGGCCTGTCTCAAATTGGACGGTACCGGTTGACTGG
This sequence comes from Mystacides longicornis, assembly GCA_963576905.1. Taxonomy (NCBI): domain Eukaryota; kingdom Metazoa; phylum Arthropoda; class Insecta; order Trichoptera; family Leptoceridae; genus Mystacides; species Mystacides longicornis. The sequence goes on from OY756435.1 coordinate 23,479,828, forward strand.
AAAAAATTACCTCAAGTAATAAGTTCCGCCGGCAATACTGATACCTTTGTATAGAAAAGTGTTATATTATTATTATGTTAATTGTGAGTTTTTTTTTATCCTTGTACTAATGTGCACTACAACTCTATATTAAAATATAAATTGTAAAAGGCCGGTTGGCCGTTGAACCAAATAAAAAATAATAATAATAAATAAGGCCCGTATGCGGTGATCAGACGAGGCGAATATCGCCAGGACACTAAAATATCGCCAGCCAATTGAACCGTGTGAACAGATTGTCGATAAATCTGAAGCGATAAAAATGGTTGAAAGCGATATCGCCTCAAGTTGAACGCCCTTCAACTTTTGTATCTGGTGGAACGATGCACGCATGCGCACTGCGCAGATATGCGCGGCGTCCGTATGTTCTGTTTCTTGACAGTTGACAGCACTGCTCTAAATTTATTTCTCCTTAGAATCCAATTCCACACCTAATATCTGCGTTGTTTTTATTTTTCCTCAATTAGGAGTCTCCTTATATCGTCTAAAACAATATTATCAACTAACCCCAATTACTGCGTGACTTCTACCTCGACGTCCGCCATTTTTAAAACTATCAGCGCACCTGACAGATTGAATGTATGTCGGTGGACTCGTGTGAACACATCAGACGATCAATGGGCGACCGAGCGATATTTTTTTTATGCAAGCGAAATAGTCTGGCCTTATATCGCCTCGTGTGAACACCGCATAATCCAGGCAACATGCCATCCGACCCAGCAGCCTTTTCGGCTGTTTTAACGTTTAAACGGCTGAAGTCACCTCTGTTTCAGTGAACGGAGCAACCAGGGTAGATCGGTTTGGACAGTCCTTTGTGCTGTGTGGAGCTGTTCCTTAACCTTGGGTTGGAATGTTTTGTCTCCGGGCGCTCTGCCGTTGTCTACTATTTTGTTTGCAACAAGGTTCGCTGAAATCTTTGCTGTGCGGTCCGGTGGTTTAATTTGCCACACTTTACGGAGTAGGAATCATGCCTTACGGATTAACTGTTGTAGAGATTCTTCTCCTCATGGTATAGACTGTTTGGCGGCCTCTGAAACTGATGTTATAAATTTATGGTATTTAGTAGGCAGTGGTAGGTACGAGAGACATCAATGTCTCATCGAAATGGGCGGCGAAGATGTCCCATTTGTCATTTTGGAAGTTCCATCGCGAGACCTTCGAGGACAAGCACAAGTCCTGGGTGTAGCCGTTCCATCTAGCTGATAAAAGGTGCCTCTGTCTTTGGCATCATAAACGAGATGAAGATTCTCAGTCTCCATATATTCCGTGAGGTCCTCACCATTATTGTCTGTGGTTCTAAATCCCCAGTTGGTTTGATTGCTCCCATTATTAAAGTCTCGCATTATGACAGATGGATGTGGGAGGGCTGAAGGAATGACTGTGGGTGGCCACTGGAGTCTATCAGGTTTGTAAACGTTGATGACTTTTGTGTCCTATTTTGATGGTGACTGGTGACCAAGGACACATTACCTGATTTAAAACAATGTTTTCCAAATCCAAATCAGGCCGTCGCGTACGTTTGTGGCCACACCGTGGACAGCGCCAGCTAGGTTGAAACCGGGAACCGTAGGTACCTCTGGTGGTGAGTTGGTTTAAGTTTGCTGTGTGGGTTTCCTGTAGCAGTATAACATCAATACATAGATCTTTTTTTTTTCAGTTTTGTCAGATATTCGGTCTTAGAATTACATACTTATTTCATCTATCTTCTATTTTTTCCAAGGTCTCTTGTTTTATTGCCCAGAGGAGAGCTGTTTTTGCGATTTGTATCATTTACCATACCATGTTCTATTTTCTTGTTTTTAATTCAATCCTCTTTGGTTTATCTGCTTTCTCTCTTCCTTATTGATAGAATTTTGCCGTTATAACGTTGCCCGGGGGTGCACCACGTGGAGGCGTTATTTTACCCATTTTTTTAATGTAATAATATTATAGTTATACACTTTTTTGTAAAAAAATTATTTCATGCAGTTTGTTGTAATGATCGATTCAATTGCTCGCGATTACATTATGTTTTGAAACATGCGCAAATTTGTTGGAGGTTTATAAAAGATTTGCGTTTAATTAATCACTCATGTACTCGGTACTTGTACTCGGTATTTTGTACTCGAGTACTTCGATCTGAGTACTTGTACTTGTACTCCGAGTATATTTGTGTGCAGTACTTGTACTCAGTACTCGAGTATTTTTTTCCTGTACTCGGAACAGCTCTGGCTGATGGTGATGGTGATTCAATAGCTCTGGATTTTTTATGATTAAATTTAAATAAAAACCATTTTGGGATTACTGTTATGTGCGTTTACAATGTTTTGCATTATATTGCCAAATTTAAAATTCCTAGCCTATTGTGAATATTTTCAGCATTTATGTATTTCTAATCAAAAATGAAATAAATCTTGCTTTTGTGGTAGGGTCGAATCGACCCATGAGTAGTATTCGTGCAAAATTTATTTTGAGTAATAACGAAGGGTTATAAATGACTTAACAATATTTTGAATAATATACATTTGAATAAATCCCTCACATCGAATAAAGCACTCTCGCACCTGCGAGAGGAAGTACGCCTAGGGATTTAATTTTTTACCGACATGAAGCCCTCGAGCGTTTACCGAGAATCGCTCTGACTGCCCTTTTTTGTACTTGAGACTTTTGACTCGAGAGCGATCCGCCGCTTGCCCTCAGAACAACACGGCATATTATGTCATATTATGCCATATGTGATGACGCTATGGAAATACGCAAAATAAACATTTTTTACTGTTCCCTGTCCACATATTTGCTTAGTTTTTTTTTTAATGGCATAACTGTCAATAATATTGAATAAATTGAACATATTAAGTAAGTATTTTTACTTGAGTGTTTCAGCAATCTGCGAGTGGAAATGTCTGAATGCCCCGTGTGCGTGTTCATTAGCAACATCAGGAGCCACCGAGCTGTCGTAGTCGTCAACATAATATTTCGAATTCGGGAAAATTATTCCTTGTTTCACCAAATTCCAGTATCCTTAAGAACAAGCGTATAAATAAATATTTCAAAAGCAATAATTACAAATTTAAAAGTATATATTTGATTATATATTTTTCCTTCCCATCCGAGTAATGTAGGGAGATTTTTATTAAGTAAGCTTTAATTTTATTATTAACTCAATTGATATTAAATATTTATAAAAACTATTAGTTAATCCTGAAAAAAATTAAAAGAATGGGTAAAAGTTACTATAAATATTGACGACCGCGGAGTGTGGACGTCAATACCACATTCGATGCATTCGGCTATTTTATATTCTTGTTTTAGTTTATATAATTCTATATTGTTAAAGAAGAGATGTATTTGCATTTTTGGTATGTTCGAAGTGTACCTACCTATATTGTATTGTTTACATCAAAATATTGATAAATTTACCCAAAAGTTCAGGCATCCATTCGTAATAAGTAATATATTGATATTGAGCAATATTAATTCTTCTGGCTTCTTGGAAAAGCTTCTCGTCATCCCAGGATGGGTTGATCTTCTTCAACTCTCTCGCAAGACGGTTGTGCTCTCTCAACAGCAGAATCTGGAGAAGGGCCAGATGAGGACTCTGGTTCATTCGAGAATCTCCTATAACGTGATTAAAAATCATGATGGTAATGGGTTAGTATGTCAATACTAGATTGATATAGGTAATCATCATCATGTCCCCATCAAGATTCGAGTCTGCCCTACTCAAAATGCTTTATTTGAATCTAGAGTAAATTCTAAAAAAAAATCTAGCAACAACTCAACTTTTGGATTTCGTGGGCAATTTCAACCAAAACATAATCGGAGCAATTTTCCATAATAATTGATCGATCTGACTAAAGCTGCAAATGTCAAAATTTTAGTAATGGCCGCCAAATAGCGGGTCAAGTTTGCCCACTCTTCCCATAGAGAATCTGTAATAGCTTTAGCCATCAGTTACTTTTCATAAAATGCCTGGAGCCTAATTTAGAAACAGAGCATATTTTCTTTTACGGTTGATACTACAACAAGCAATAACTACTTAATGGGCGATGACAGTTCTTTCTCGTTATTTCCTTGGTGACCATGTCAACTATCAAGAAAATTTAGTCTATTTTCCAAACTCTGGCTCTGTGTTCATTTGGTTTAAATGCACGCCTAGCGTGCAATAGTTTTGTAACGTCACGATCGAACCATTCAATGATTTAGTATGGAAATCTAGGCTTTCTTCCTTTTATCATAGAACGCTTACTATATTCGGGTTAGGTACTGTATTTAGTAGCGCGTTGATTACCTCCTTTGTAGCACGTTGATTCACTAGCCATGTTGCAGCGACATGAGGCTTTGTCTTCTAAATCTTGGGGAGGGAACTCCTGTCCGCCTCTGATAACAACAGTCATCAAACCATCTTTCTTGGACCTTAGATCGTCTGACCTCTCCTTCGAAATGTCGTACACTAATGAAAGATCAAGCCAGGATGTAACGGTGTTGATCTGAATTTAAAAAGAAAAAAAAAGCTGACCAAAATATTACACAACTCCAGATGCGACCATTTTTTTACGCTTTACATATATTGTGAAAAATGACGGAAGTGTATTTTTCCCTATATTTGACTTTAGATTAAACAACATTTATTAAAAAATAGTTCCGTACCTGTTGAGCTGGTGAATCCTCAGATGGGGCACATCCCATATCCTTATCAGTTATGGATCTCGAAAAGTTCATGCAAGACATCAGGGAACCAAGATCTTGATCATCCGGAGAAATCTTGATTTGGAAACAAAACTTGGACAGATCGTCTTGTAGCTTAGCATCAGCAGTGCAACAACGCACACCTTTTATTAATTATTTAACAAAACATTATACTGGAATGTATGTAATAAAAATCTAAAATAAATAAATATAGGCTGTATACAAACTTATAGTGCTATCGTCTCCTGGATCTTTCTGCAAACTCATGTCGTGTGTGATGATCTGAGCGAACTGCATGGCAGCTAGTGACCGTTCTTTATCAAACTGACTTCCTTTGGGCAATAGCTCCACCCTTACTCTTCTGGCTCCAGGAAGTGGGGAGTTGTCATGAGCCATTCGTGGTGAACTCAAACCTTAAAAAAATCGATGATTATTTGGAAACAATTTATTTTATGAGCATTGGCACAATATTTAATAAAGTAAGTGTTCGTTGTCCAAAAACAGATAAGCCTTTTTGAGATCTGGTAAACAACGGAACAATACCACATTGATCTCCAACGTAGTCTCCCTATAGTGTTCTTTGCAAAACCAAATTGTTCACTTAAAATCATCTAACGCGGATAATAAATTGTCGAGAAAAGTCAACAGAAAACTACCTCTTCGAAATTCCAGGTGGTCTTACCATAATGTTGTTTGAGGATCCCAAATGAGTCACTAAATCTCCAAATGCGGATGATAAATTGCAGAGACTTAAACCCTATGTCAGTAACAAAATGGCTGCCACCATCGACAACCGGTGGTGGAGACAGCATCAAAACCGAGTCATTTTGATGCTGTCTCCATGGTGTTGTCGTGATATGCTCAATGCTGTTTCAAATTGAGAACCAAGATGTTATGCATTGTGGCAGCCATTTTGCCACATCTGACATACACCCCAATTGTGGCTTATTAAGCCATAATTGGCAGAAAGGAGTCTTTCCATATATTTTTTGAAAATGCGACTGTATTTTCTAAAATTCTTTTTCTCTTCTTTCATATTCACGCATCCATGATATCTGGCAGTCAGTGGTTACATTATGATCGCATGCTTAAATTATGGAATTTTTGCCGCATATAAGTTGCCCGAGGTGTACTAACTTGGAGTCAACATTCTTCCGTCACAACCGTCCTTAAATTCACCATAATTATTAACGATTTATGTTATTTAATTACTTATTTTGAAAAAATTTTGTGACACATACCGTCACTGAAAGCGGCAGGCAATAGCCTGGAATATGTTGAATTGGGCAATCCCCATTCTGGATAATCGAGGTTGTTGCAGGATCCGTCCAGGGTGCGATATTTGCTGTCTGGATCGCATTCAGCTGCTTTTTTGCCACATGATGGAGGGTAAAATACATCTAATCTGAAATTTTAATCAAAATATTTATAAAATATTAGGTCGGTTCATATGAAATTGCCGATTTTCGTTTAGTCGTAAATGAACCGCACTTGAGCACGGACGTGCGTTACGTTAAGCGATATTTTTTATTATTTTGATTCTTTGGTGTGTTGTGTTAGTATTGTTACATTTTTCGGTGATATATTTTCACAAATTTTATATTTTTAGTCCTTCATACAATATGGTCTCAACAAAAAATTTACGTATAGTGTTTTTGTATGAATATAAACTTCAACACAGCCCGGCAACGGCTACAAAAAACATCAATTCAGCCTTTGGGACAGACACCACTAATGAAAGAACCGTTCGGTTTTGGTTTTCCAAATTTCGTTCTGGTGATACCAGCCTTGAAAATAACCCTCGTGGAAGACCACCATCTGTTGTTGAAAATGTGGAATTAAAAATAATTGTCGAATCTAATCCTCAAACAACCGTTCGTAAATACGCAGCAGAACTTGGGGTTTCTCAATCAACGATTGTTCGACATCTGGGTGCTATTGGAAAGGTGAAAAAATTGGATAAATTGGTACCCTTTTAGTAAACAGGCTCGGAATACTATTACTCCACGACAACGCAAGACCGCATACTTCACAACTGACCATTTCAAAATTAAACGAATTAAACATTGAAGTTCTTCCTCATCCCCCGTATTCACCAGACCTTTCTCCTACAGACTATCATTTTTTCAAACATCTGGACTTATTTTTGAAAAATAAAACGTTCACCAACGAAATCGATATTATTAGGACCTTTGATGACTTTGCGGCTTCCAAAAATCAAGAGTTCTACAAAAGTGGAATTTATTCTTTGCTAACTCGTTGGCAAAAGACTGTTGATGTAAATGGCAATTACTTTGATTAATAAATATTTTTATATTGTTACAAAAAATGCATTTTTATTTGTTGTTAAAAATCGGCAATTTGATGTGAACCTACCATGTGTAGCTTTCCCGACAGACGTTGTCCTGTAGTCCTTACTATGAATATTGATTTCAAATTTGTAATTTATACAAAAATACGTTTATAATACCTATTATTATGTTTGAATTTTGTAAAACTTATACAAAAATACTTTAAAAAATATTATAACTAGAGATGGGCAATATAACGACAGCTGATAAAAATAATAGCTAAATAAAAATCTAACGTTATTAATATTTAACGATATTTATAAATAATAGTTGAATAAAAATAATAGTCAGGCAAATAATAGTCTATCCCTATTTTGTATATGTCAGGTAATATTACAAATTTTTGGAAACGACCTTTTTTTAGGAAAAAGTCAAGTTTCCAGATACCAAATTTTGGAAATGACCTTTTTAGGAAAAGTTATGTTTCAAGATAGCAAATGTTTAAAATAGCTTTCAGCTTTTAATATTAACGTTATTTTCAATTAACGAAATGGCTATAACGTTTTTGAATTTAAGCCGTTAGTCCCATGTCTAATTATGACACCTCCCCGAGTGATAACACGGTATACTATAGCTTAAGTTAAAATCGCAGCCATCTTTAATTTATAGGAGTGACTAAACTGAAGCTTTACTTTATTTTTGGGTCATAAACAATTTGAAAGTTTACAATATAGATTTTATTATTTCGTATGGCTTCTGCCACCAACGGGTGGCAACGTCAGAAGATGGAGAAGTATGCTATTCCTAAAAAGAATTCCTAAAAAGAAAGTGAAAATATTAACATAAAGAAATTTTCTTAGCTCATGATTCAAGGAACCAAATAGCCGCACTTTGTCGACCACTACCCTAGGGTTGTATAAAAATGCCATGTTATCAAATTAAACAGTAGGTCTTTGTCCTACATTGGACACTACGTAAGACTTTGTCGCTTATGCAATATTGACACAAATGTATATATTAAAAAAAACAGAATAGGTACTTTATTGTTTGTTTTACTGTGTAAATTTTTCATTTTGTTTTATATCAAATTATATCACAGTGATTAATGTATGACAATAAGAAAAAAATCATGTGGTTTACTCCAAGGGTCCGGTTTTTTGTGGGGGGCAAATAGCGGTCGTTACGCCATCGGTTTAGTCAGTTTAGTCGATGGTTTGGTTTGGGTACGTATGTACATGGGTTCGAATTCCGGTACCGACCATTTCCACTTTCACGACATTATAAGCCTTTAAAGTGTTTTATATTTGCGTGAGCCCAGATTCATTTTTATAAAAAAATTATTTTTTCGTGGGGAGATACGCACAGTGGGATAAAAAATCTACTAACCATTCTTGATTTTGTTTCTTGTTAGTAGGTTTTATATTTATTTGAAAAAAAAGTTGGTACATACATCGAATATTTTGTGGATTTTTTCTGGACGTGGGGCTACATAAATATTATATTTTTAAAATTTTATCGCTTTTTGTATAGGGACTTTTAAATTTTGATAGTTATTAGTAACTATATTTTGGAAGCAACAGCTTCAAAGGTATTGGAAGTCCATTATTGAATCTGTTTTTCCAGGTGACCATGGAACAATATCCATCCATGTCGCTACAACCCATTGTGGATCAAGCAGTCGTCGCCATTCCGCCCTGTCGGCCGCCTTGCAATGCCAGTTTCTAACTCCAAGAGATTCCAGATCTCTGCTCAAGCAATCGAACCATCTCAACCACGGTCTGCCAATATTCCTTCTTCCAGTCGGGCGTACAGTGCGAAATTTCTTTCGTGTAGAGTGTTCGTTCATTCTCTTCATGTGCCCCAGCCAACGGAGACAACATATTTTGATGAATTTGCTGATGTTAATGTCATCATATAATTGGGACAGTTCATCATTATACCGGATTCGCCATCTTCCGCCTTCATTAATGGGCCAATAGATTCGACGTAAGATTTTCCTCTCGAACACATCTAGTCACTCCTCATCACGCCTTGTTAACGCCCATTTTTCGCTGGAGTATGTAAGGACAGATTTTATTAAGGTCTTATAAAGCTGAGTTTTGGATTTCCTTGACATAAGCCTTGATTTAATAAGTTTGTGGAGCCCAAAGTAGCTTCTGTTTGCAGCCGTTATTCTGCATTTAACCTCATCACCAATATCATTGGTATCAGTAACTAGGGAGCCAAGATATGTAAAACTTTTTACTCTTTCAAACTCATAGTTCCCAATAAACAGGCTGCCATGAGATGCGATTCGGCCTGCCGGTTCTGACACGAGATATTTAGTTTTTTACTTATTGATTTTGAGTCCAACGGCTTTTGCTGTCTCTGCAAGCGACATGAATGCATCCTTCAGGGCCATTTTGCTCCTAGCTATTATGTCAATATTGTCAGCATAAGCCAGAAGTTGCACAGACTTGTGATATATTGTGTCACTAGTATTTATTCCTGATTTTGGCACTGCCCTCTCCAACGCGATTTTAAAAAGTAAGGAACAAAATAGGATTCAACAATACGATAATTTTTTTAATCAAAATGGGTATTTACTGTTTAGTTCGGTTAATATTTCGCGCGGTTTTCACATTTAACTATCTGCATAAGATGAGGCCCACATCTAGATGAATAAATACGTCCACTATATAAATCCACATGATATCCAATGAATTTCGTAATAGTCACTATTTGGCGTGAATTTGGAGCTTGCGGCATCTTCGGACCATATTTCGTTGACCCGCCATGGGCGAGTGCTATAGGTTGTTAATCATCAACTTCTTTTGGCTAAAATTTGATAATATGGACATCTTTTCAACATAAGGTTCCACATATACATTCTTTGATTCTGTATAAGCGAGTTAAGGACATGGTTTTCTTGCATGGTGATATGAGGACCACCGAGATCGTACGCTATGACCTCGTTTGAGTTTTTCTTGCGGAGTCTCATAGTCCATGGCACTGGTCAAATTCAGACATCAGATTACATCCCTACACATGTCATAGATAGGTAAGGGGAATAGCCAAATATTATAAAAACTAAGAAATAAAAATATCCACTCACGGATCTGGTGGAAATATTTTAGCCAACTCTTCCGGACTTCTGACGTATCTGTTGCAATCATCGAATTCTGCTTGCGCCACCAGCAAACAGCTGAGCAGCCATACCGCTGCAATACACCCCTTCATTTCTACGACACAGAGATTCTAACGGAAGATCTCTGTTGAACGGTGGAGCAAATGGATTTGAAGTTAGAATTCTTTACGAGCACGTATACCATTGCTACCAATAATACTGATATTTGAACAAATGTTTTCTAGTTTTGTTTATCTTTAATATTCGTCTGAGCTTAACGAAGAAATGTTTTAAGTCCGTTTTGAATTAAATTCGATATACGGTTAACGCCGTCTTTAGCGAAGTGGACAATTACAATATATAAAAAATGATAGATCAATTAAATAGTGAAATTCTGTGATGAAATTACGTAATTTTCTTCATACAATCCATTAGTGGACAGTGATTCCAAATCTGTAAGACACGATCCTTCATGTTCTTTACGTCCAAACACCATGAGCTTTGTTTTGGTGTTATTCATGTTTTGCCGCTGTCTCACTCCAGCCTCATTAACCCCATTGACAAGAGTCTTCAAGTCCTCAATACTGTCCGCCAAAATGACAGTATCAAACAAATCAGAAATCGAATAAAATAAAAAGTTGTCGTTAATCGTGTTGCAAGAATGTAGATGCAACAACTGGGAGATGCAGAAACTAAACTAGATAGATATTTAAAAAACCAGTGGTCGACCAGTGCTCGAAATTCGACCATAACTAATTTATGTTTTATTAGTTTGAACATTATTAAGATTCCTTTGTCAAATGTAAAAAAATGTAGCCAACTGCAACAAAAGTTCTAAGACCGTGTTTTGCCGATAAATCCTAAAAACTCTTCATACTCTTGATTATACCTAAAATTAATATTTTTCTCATCTTCCTTGGGGTACCTATACGGAGAATAGCCTATGAAGCGGTCAAATTGCCCCCCATGGGCCCCGGGCTGGCGACGCCCTTACATTACAATAGTATGCATAGTGTTTTTTTTATTGATTTAATCTATTCTTATGCATAATTTAAAAAAAAATAGGTTCCTTATAAAAATAATTATAAGGAACAAATAATTATTAATCATATGAACGGGCCACCTCGGGTTAGAACCACAGGACAACGTCTGTCGAGAAAGCTAGTTTCTAATATTTTTACTCTTCAAGCCGCTGCGAATACTCGACTCTCTGGCACGCGGTTTTTTTTTTTTTTTTTTTATTTATTTATTTACATATATAAAAATCAATCATTTTTGTACAAAAAATCTCAACTAGGACAAGCCTGTCTTTGAGAAAATGAGTTGTAATATTTTTAACTAATTAATAATACTTAATCTAGTTACATTTTATTATTTATTTATATGTACATATAAAAGAGGTGGCATATTTTAACTACATATATCTCTTATACTTAGTTCCTTCTACTTATTGGCATTTTCTTTTACATTTTTTTAAGTAATAATGTGGATAATTAAAATGGCATTCTTATCTATTTTAGTAACACGAACCAAGATACACTGAACCTTTTTTTTATAAAATACGTACCTACACATTTTATAAGATTTACGGAAATATAAGTTACATTTTCTATAGACATACATTTTTTTATTCTTATCATATTTGGGGCATATTAATTAAAGTATTGGCATATTGTTGTTGCGAGGCGAATTGCAAGACGATTATCAGTTTTCGATGAAGATTTTTAACGTTATTTTGATGCCCTCGCCTGGAAAATATTTCTAGAATGTTGAGATTTTGATCTTTTGAGCATTTTAAATGATAAAATAAATTAAACTGCCTTTGGAAAGAGCTTTTGTTTAGTTCTGAAAAGAACTTTTGTTTAGTTCTAAAAATAACTTTTGTTTAGTTCTAAAAATAACTTTTTTGTTGAGATTAATTACCTGCTAAGCAAATTCAATATATGTATAGTGGAAATAAAATACGCACTAAACGCCAAAAATGAAAAAAATGAGTTGAGTATGAGGAAATGTTCTATAAACCATTGTCAATAGCCTAAATATTGCACTAAGTCCATATCGATGATCTAAAGGCGTTAAAAAGCAGATCCAAAAATCATCATTGTACTATGTCTGTATGGGGGAAAAATCAGTTTTATTAGATTATCTCAAAATGAAGTTTTTGGCGTTTAGTGCGTATTTTATTTCCACTATACATATGTATTTTCAAGCTAAAATTATTTAAAAAGAACTTTTTTTTAGTTTTAAAACGAACTTTTTTGTTGAGTTTAATTACCTGCTAAGCAAATTCAATAATTGTATTTTCAAGCTAATTTTTTTTAGGTTTGAAAATAACATTTGTTTAGTTCTAAAACGAACTTTTTTACCATACTAAGATACAAATGAAGAGCCTTTTCTAGAGGTGGCATTTCAATTAATTTTTTTTAAATAAAAGAACACTTATTGTGGCATAACTATAATAGTAGTTAGACTTATGTTGTTGCGACACTTTTTGTAAAAAATTTTTAATTTTTTTTTATTTATGGCATTGCGTCCATCTTATTGTGTTCTGCAAAGTCGTAGTACATTATTTTATTATATCATCAATTATTATTGTTTTCGCAGTGCACACGGTGCAAAGAATATTTTAGGTAATTCTTTTTCACCTTGGGTTACATTATCTGAGTTTTAGTAAGGATCCCTTGTATTTGAAAACATAATAAAATATAGCCTATGTCACCCGGGGATAGTGTAGCTTCCCAACAGTGAAACAATTTTCAAATCGGTTCTGTAGTCATTGGAGAACCTCTAAAATTTCTTTATTTGGTAGGTGTACCTTGAATACAAAAAGTTTGCCGTACACTGACCAGTATAATTACGACCAATGTTTCCATCTATTTTAAACGATGTCTACAAGGCTCATTTGCCAATCACTCCAATATCCATCAGCTGACGGTATGTAAAAGTCAATTAAAATTTAAAAAAATACAAAACTTTTATTACTTATAGTGTCAAAAGTACTAATAATAATGATCCTTACTATTTATTTCTTTCATAAGAAACTTCTCGTGACAATTAATAGCAAACACAACAAAAAAGTTACCTACCGAAATTGGTCCAACCGTTCACGCGTGATGCGATGCCCACGGGAAATACATACAAACATTCTCCCTCGAGACCCCCGCACACCGCAACCCAGCCCGGAGGAGACCAATCCGCAGCATACCCGAACCACACGAAACCATCCCCCTAGTCCGATCGAAGCAACCAAACCAAAAAGTCGGCCCACACAAATCAAGCCCGCCGCGGACCTCAAAAACCAACCCACAATACAGGAGGCCTAAGCCCTACTAAGGAGCATAGGGAAGCACAAGACCTCTCCATTGCGCTGGATCATGCGCCTTTACAGGGGGGACACCATCTGCCTGATGGGACCCAGGCGTCCGAGGCTTATTTCTTGTACGGGAAATAAGGGTTCCATTTTTATATATAGGGATTCATTTACATTTAATCATCAAATGCCTGAACATTGCAAGAACACAGCATCATGTTAATTGGATATTCATAATATGTCTTTATTGAACTTCTTCGTCTACTTACTTTTCGAGTTAGTGAAAAGCTGAGCCTTTCCCATCCAGTATTTAGCAGCAGCAATCGCCTTGTCATTTGCCTCATAAATGTCGCCTCAAATTTTGGGTTTCGCTTTTTCGGTTCTACTTTTATTCGTCATGTGAATTGTGCTCTGCTTGTAGATCCTCCGCCGACACCTACTATAGCATCTCTCTTTCAAGCTTTTAAGCTGTCAGTCTGTAGCGGAGAAGAGTGCTTAAAATACCACGGACAGCAAGAAAACAAACATCACAATACTGCAAGAAGCATCGGTCAGGCTATCAACTGTCTATCGCCAGCTTAAACTCGAATACTTTAGTACTGTAGCTTGCAGGGAAGACGAATATCGTATTGGTAGGGAGAGCGCCGGAAATAAGATCCAGAGGCAGTTAGCCAATACGTGCGTCGGCGTCGGTCCAACCAAATAAAGCAGAATAACGCTCCAACATGCTCTGTAAATCTGGATGCGGACAGACCTGATCCCGCTTCTAGGACGTAATCTACATAATAATTCAGTAATGTATGTATATTTATTTATTTATTTGTTTCACTCCAACTGTATGTCAGAGCATCACGCTACAACTGTAAGTTCTGCGTTGAATTTTTTTCTTCGCAGTTTTTCGCAAATACAATTGTGGTAATCTGAGATACAAATATTTACATTTCATTAAATATATTTTAAGTTTTTTACAAATTTCTAAAAATTTAAAACCTTCATACAAAAATGAGATAGTCATGTTTTAAAAGTAAAATTATACGTCGGTAGGTACCTATATCTACACACAGTATGGAGGTTTTCATTAGGAACAACTACACATATTATAATACTAGGTAGGTAGGTACCTATGTATAACTACATTCTTCTTTTATTTTTTTCGCGTATTCAACAGTGAGTATTAATTTTTCCTCATATTCTATTTTTTTTTATAAATATTGAAAGTGACATTAGTTTTTCAAATTTTACGCATATTTAGCAGTGACTCTTATTTTTTCCTTTTGAAACATTAGCTGGGTACACATGTATCGATTTATTTTAAAGTTTGACCGATTATCGCTCATTTTCTAAATCTTAGCGAAGAAAAATTTTGAAAATGAGCGATTATCTTTAACATTTGACCGATAATCGCTCATTTTCAAAACCTTAGTGAAAAAAATTAAAAAAAATGAGCGATTATCGGTCAAATCTTTAAGATAAATCGTTACGTGTATACCCAGTTATGAAGATAATATACATATAGTGCGAAAAAGTAACTGTCCACTGGAACATATAAACAATTATTCAAACCAGACAATGATCCTTATATAAAAATATAAAAAGAGGACAGTTAATTTTCTTCCTACTCTACATTGTCGAAGTCGTTTGTAGTCGATTGCCAAATGCATTTTGTCTAGGCCTACTGGTCTTGAGAAGGAGAAAGCTGCATACAAAACCTGTTCAATAACCTACGGCTCAAGTCTGACTAGCCAAATCAAAAACGTTAAGCAAGACGGGTATCAGCTAGTAAAATAATAATTCTATAATATCTATTTGAATAAAAAGTAAGAACACTTATTACGTATCTCCAAGAAGAAAGTGTATTTTTATTAAACATGACGTTTGTGTATAATTTATATTGTTTAATTTTAGGTAATATTTTTTTTCTTCTTATTCCTTCCACTTTTGAAGATTGACAACTGGAATTGAACTGCAAGGCACGAGCTCACTAAAAACAAAATATTCGATTACATTTCAAATTCATGTCTGCCATGTTGCCAGGCGTAAAAATTATGCCTTTGAGTGTTTCATATGTGAAAAATATTAATTTTGGAATTAATATATAGGCCGGTACTTACGATGGGCTTTTGAGTGCGCGGAATGAATATTTTTGTATTTTCCCTATGGATTTTTCATTATCACAAAGCAATCTTGAAAGAGAACTCTTTTTGAGTTGTGCTAATTGTGCTGTAAAAAAGGATAAAGATGATATACTTAAATATATTTTGTCAAACTAATACTATCCAATCAACTGGTTTAGTGGCAGAGGCAAGATTTCTAAAATCAACTGATTGCGGACATCGTTTCAAATTTATATCATTTAAATTCTTTCTTAGTTGTGTGTCGGCCATGTTTCGCATGACTACATATTCCACCAATAGCGTTTCTCCATGATGTCGACACCCAGTAGCAGCCTGCCACATCGTACAAAGCCACACAACTGTCAGTCACCAACAAGTCTGCATAGATTTAAACACTGAACACGCACCTTCCATCTCGCGACGCACATCGCGGTACACCACTTAGCGCCTGCGCAGTAATATCTACTTCATACTTTGTAATACGTTATTTCATCAATAAACCCTATCATACATCCAAAACCCGTGCACACTCACTCTAACCACTACACCTCCAACAGTGGTGACCCCGACGTGATATGAACACACAATCTTCTGAAGCGCTGTCCTGTCAAAGGATAGACCCAACATGGAAAACTAAAAAGTGGGTATCGCAGTACATAGAGTGCCTCATACCAAGTGAAAATTCGAACAGTGAATTACAGTGTTTACGACCGAGACAAATGGAAGAAACTGACGTAGCAGCCATCGCAACTAACTGGACCACCCAGTCTTCCGCAAATCTCGGTCACGTATCAGCTATCATCTGTACACCACGTCACATGAAGACTCAACTATCTACATTTCTTCGAGAAGTAACAACACGTACAAGCAAGAAAGGACATCCCAAAGTATTAAGCATTACTTAGTTGTCTCTAAGCTCAGCAACTTACACGCTTCAACATGCTGTGAGTCATCTCTGAAACACATTCAACGAAGTCTATAATAAACTTGTCATGATTTTCCACGATATTTTTCATCTTATCAACCTTTTTCAATGTTCAAACCATCACACATATCTATCAGACTTGGACATTTTACTTGTCAATAAATAGTGACCAACATAGATAACAACCAATGAGCCTCCTCGCATCACCGATGCAAAGGACTGCTTGCCAACGCCAAAAGACACACAAGGTAGTAGAGATGGGCATTATACCGATAGCTGATAAAAATATTAGATAAATAAAAATAACGCATCTAACGTTATTAATATTTAACGTTATTTATAAATAATAGTTGAATAAAAATAATAGCCTACCCCTATTATTTATATGACAGGCAATATTAGTTGAATGGAATGGATTTTCCAAGCAAAAATTTTCTAAAATCTTTCAAAGGCTCTAGACAAAAAATTTCACGGAACATTTTTTTCTACAAACTATCTTAAAAACTTCTACTATTCATGGAGAATCATTCTTGCAAATTTCATTTGGCTGGTACAAGGGGATTATGCTAAAATGCTCTCATAACTTATGCAAGTATCAAGATTCAACATTTTTTCATTAAAACACAGCCTTGTTATATTGATGGTAAAAGCAGGTTTTTAAATTATTTGTGATAACTAAATGCATAATTTGATGTGATACTTAAATGAAATAAATTATTTATTGAAATAAAGATAAAAAATATTGTTATACACTCATAAAACTATAATTAAAATTGTAGTACATTAGAATAAACAGATGGTTCTTTTGTTTAGCCTGAAACCAATGTTTCCCGTTATTGTTCAATAATATCAGGTATTTATTTTTATAAAATGGCTTTAAATAAAAACTTCCAAAGGCGAAAGTCCATCGGCTTTAAGCTGGAGACCTTAGGGGCCAGCTTTTGGACCCCCATGGCCACTCCATCGGCATAGGTAAAATATGTCGAAAAATGTTCTCACTTAATAGCTCTCAATGTGGTCCCTTTGAACCATTAGGGGACTCTAAAATCATTAAGAGGGTCCATAGATAATCAAAATCGTTTTTGGGGTTATAACAAAATTAATATTATTCACCAATTTGACACTCTGATGACTAGCAGTGGTAATTTGATAATGCGAACGTGATTTAAACAAACTTTATTTAAACAATAAGATCACAGTACGAGAAGCATTATTCGTACCAATCTTTTTCAAACGCATTGGACAGCAGATGACCTAATCAAGCATACCTTCAAGAAGACGACAGCTTCCACGCTGAACCTCGTGACTCCGTCACTGGAAAGGGGGTCCTGTAGCGGCCATGTTTCGCATGATGACATATTCGACCAATAGCGTTTCTCCATGATGTCGACACCCGGTAGCAGCCTGCCACATCGTACAAAGCCGCACAACTATCAGTCACCAACAAGTTCGCATAGAGTTAACACAAAACACGCACCTTCCATCTCGCGACGCACAACGCGGTGCGCCACTTGACCCTATCATACATCCAAAACCTGTGCACACTCAATCTACTCACTACACCTCCAACAGTTGCTATTGTAGCTGATTGCTTGCGTACTATTATTATTGGTGTAGAGAAACAAACATTTGTTGAAAGAAAGTAAAACGAACATTTATAAGACTTGGACTGATCATGACATACTATGTGTTGTCAAGATTTCTTAATGTTATCATTTTAACCATATGAGGTGTTAAATTACAAAAACCGATTCGTCTTTTATCATAAGTCTTCAGAATGTCAATTAACTTGAGTGGGAACAAGTGGATGAGTATGTCTATTTAGGTAGTTTATTTAGCAGAGATGGAAGGTGTGAAAAGGAAATTGAAAGAAGGAAACTGGCTGGTAGAAGGGTTGGCGGTGCACTAAGACCTCTAATGAGAAATAAGAATGTATCTCTTAAATCCAAACAATTGATGCACAATGCAATCCTGATTCCATCAATGATGTATGGGAGTGAAGCATGGACATGGACGAAAAATCTGGAAGTTGGAATAAATGCTGTAGAAATGAGATCACTGCGTAGGATATGCGGAAAGAGACTGATTGATAAGGTGAGGAATGATAGTATTAGAAAGGAATGTGGAGTGGATGTTAGTGTAGTGACTAGAATGAAAGTGAATAAATTAAGGTGGTTTGGGCATGTAGAGAGAATGAACGAAGATAGAATGACTAAAAGGATATATAAATCTGAAAGAATGGGTGCACGCAGACGAGGCCGACCTCGAATGACATGGTCCGATCATATCGGTGCCGTCTTAGAGGAGGGCCAAGTCAGGAGTAAAAGGAATAGAAGAGCATGTATGCGAAATGTTATGCGTTTGGAAGAAGCGAAAGAGGTTTGTTTGGATAGGAAAGAGTGGAAATCCGTACTCTCTGCCTACCCCCTTCGGGAAACGGCGTGATGGGTAAAAAAAAAAAAAAAAAATACTTAAACGACTGAATGTTTTATTGTTTTGTTACCTTTCGTAAATCCAGCATCCCTGTGCTCGAACCAGAAACGATCCGCTTGTCTTGTTCTTTTGAATTGATCTAAAACGATGCATTGGAATGTTGGTCCAAGCTGAGATCCAGACACCTTCTTTTCCAAAGAACCACCAATGGTCAGAT
This sequence comes from Mystacides longicornis, assembly GCA_963576905.1. Classification (NCBI taxonomy): domain Eukaryota; kingdom Metazoa; phylum Arthropoda; class Insecta; order Trichoptera; family Leptoceridae; genus Mystacides; species Mystacides longicornis. Next base: position 23,498,931 of record OY756435.1, read on the forward strand.
CTACGTCCAAATAGCTGTTGTAAAGTGTACGCATCTTATTGATGTTCTGTTGATGAAACAAATGGATATTAACATATTTGCAGATGATCAAGATTAATCATCCAAGATTAAATGCACTAACCTGTGGATGATTTAACTCTTTAGGCATAGATCTGCAAACTTTCAAAGAGGGAGAACATGTTGAAGTTTCTGTACAAGAGGTCCCAATTCATGAACAAAAATACCGTTCCACAATTTCTCAATGTCTCCCTTGGTAACCATTTTATGCCATATATTGAACCTTTACACAAAATATCCAGTAACTATAACCTCGTTTACAGTATTGACTTAATATTATGGAGCATTTATTTATTTATTTTATTCTTTATGCATTTATTATGTTCTTAAAAAAAAGTATAAACAAGTGGCAATGACGGGATTATAGCCGAAGTAATCTTTAACATCCAACCACATATGATAAAAAAGAAATATAGATACATACATATACATATATTTTATTTATTTTATTTTATTTTATTTCTCTCTACGCAACAATTGTTGCTTTTACATTAAAAATATATTATACATTTTGATACGCCATGGTTATTATAAGATGACATAAAAAAAATCACAATTTCACATTAAAACAAACAAAAATAAAACCATGCAAGAGGAGCAAACACAAAGGCCTCGCTGCCCTGAATATAAAGGGAAAACATTTAATAGTATGTAGATACACGAGTACCCACCTATATAAATTTGTACATAAATACACAAACACTTACACAGAATACATATAATCAGCAAACATCAATAAAAAAACAAATAAAATAAAAAATTCATACAAAATGGGTGGAGGATGAAAAAATGGGGTAGGATAGGGGAAATAGGGTCTAGCATTTCAATCAAAATTGTAAAACGAACGGCCTTTGAGTGTTAATAAAACCACGGTGCTTGGTTTTGAAAGAGAATACATAAGAACGCGGTGTTGTGTGAAAGTAAAAGATGAGAATGTGGAAAAAGTAAAAAAGTGTAGTGTTTCGGGTAGTTTATTTGTACATGCTTATTGTGAAATAAAAACAGAGTTGGCAATGCACTAAGATCTCTAATAAGAAATATGAACACATCTCTAAAATACAAACAGTTGATGCACTATGCAATTCTGATACCATCCAGGAGTGAAACTTGGACTGAAACGAAAGATTTTCACCACAAGCTGAACAGCGCCAATGAAACGGGAAACTTGAGATGAAACCTGGTCCTCTAGTCTTCTTCTGCTCACTCTCGGCTCTGCCACCAGTTCCACTACCTACCTTTAACAGGACAGGACTTCTCTGTCTCAGATTGGGTGAAGTTCGTGCTCTCTTGTTCTCAACAATTTCCAACTTTTATCTCTATTTTTCATTTTATTATTAAATTTCTACTTGTTGCATACATGAGATTTTTCGACATGTTGAACATGTTGAGAATTCTCATGATTAGGAGTTTCGGAGACAAACAATACCACCTAATGGCGAACGTTGTTAACGTAAAGTGATCACACTAAGCCAGCCTTCGAAATAACAGTAGAAGACGGTCGTAAGCCCGTAGTGGTTTGTTCCATTTAAAAATCGAACATTGGTAATGAATTTTTAGAGTCATTAGTTGTTATTTTTTCTTCGTGAGAAAAGTTCAGAAGGATTCACTAACACGATCTCGTGAAAATAAACGCACTAGTAGGTATATTTTGCAAAATGAATTCACTTTATTCACTGTTTGGCTTATGAATAATTACAAAAGTTTTACTTATTAACCAAAAAATTAGAAAATCTTTATTTTTAAAACACTTATATACCTAGTTAGTATTTTCAAATTTACGAATTTTCGTAAATTTGAAAATATTCGGCGTTAACAAAGCGTAACAATTTTGTTCTTTAGACACTACCGGTCCCGTTTTGTAAAACTTAGACACACAAAAAGAATTAAATTAATCTTACGAGTTATTTATAATGAAACCGGTGAACAAGAAAAACGAATTACTCGTTCTCGGGTACACAGACGGTCCCTGCTCTGAGAGGGTGCGAATTCGAAGTGATGACGCAGCGAGCTGTCTCGGAGTGAGCGAGCACCGAACAAACCCCCAATCTCGAAGTTGGATCTACTCACATCGATCATCATTGGTCGATTTATTGGCATGACGCCATCTTGAATTTCCTGGATCAATGGATTAGATTGGTGTACAACCAATCAACTATCAATTCATAAGGCCACGCCATTTCGATGTTGTTCTCCATGTTCTTTGGGACATACTCTACTGTTCACGTGATAAACCTGCGTTAAACGCGTGGCTCTATACTAAGCTACCTCATGATCCTATCACGTCAATCAAATCAAATCAAATCTGCCTTTGAACTCCACTTAGGAGCATAGGCAGACAACAAGAGCTCTCCATTGGGCTCGATCTTGTGCAATGCTTATGACCTCCTCCCACACCAACTCCATTTCCCTCAGCTCTGCCTCGAAGGAACAGAACACGGTATGAGAGGGTCTTCCACGTCTTCGAGACCCTGATGGGAGGAAAAACAGCACTCTCCTCGGCCAACTGTCATTCGGCATCCTCAACACATGTCCCAGCCATGCCCATCTCCTCTCCGTAATGGTGGAAGTGATAGTCCTGCGCCGGGTGCGCCGACGTATAGCATCGTTCGTGATCATAAGATGGTACCACCAGCCAAAATTCTCCTGAGGCACTTCGTTTCGAATGCAGATACTTTTTGTGCCTGGGCTTTAAAAGTCAGGTGCCAGGACTCACACCTATACAGAAGAATGGGCAACACACATGCATCAAACAGTTTACATTTCGTCTCGACACTAAACGCCGACGCCTTCCATATCTTGGTCATGTTGTTGAAGGCGCCACTTGCCATACCGATACGTATCGGGAGCTCAGCCCCGAGGTCACCAGTGATGGTAATGGTTGCTCCCAGGTACTTAAATTTATCCACCCGGGAGACCTGGTGACCATCGATGGTTATCGGTAGCTGTTTATCGGGGAAGGCATTATTCGCCATTAGCTCCGTCTTACTGGCATTGACTCAAAGGCCGAGGTGTGCTGTTTCGTCGCAGAGTCTTGAAACACTGCGCTGTAATTCCTCCACTGTCGTACTGAACAACGCTAGGTCGTCCGCGTACTCCAGATCGCACAGTTCGCCCATTAGACCTCTCTCTGTGTTATCGGTATACCTCTTGCTCCTTGCATGGACTTCATCAATAGGAAGTCCATGAATATTATAAATATAAAAGCAGCTAGTACGCACCCCTGTCTGACTCCTGTGGTGATCCTAAAAGCTTAAGTTGGACCACCTGGCGTTTTCACGCTACACTCGGAGTTTGCATGCAGGGACTGCACCATTTTAACTATTTTCGGAGGTATACCGATCAAGTATTTTCCATATTGATGGTCTATGTGGGCTGTCGAAGGCCTTTTCAAAATCTATGAAGCAACAAGCGACTGGAGAGTAAAACTCTTTGCACTACTGAAAGATGCACTTGGCACAGAAAATTGGGTCGGTGCAGGACCTTCCAGGTACAAAGCCGCATTGTTGCTCTCTCAGGACAGCCATGACAGGCCCCCGAATGCGGTGTAGTAATATCTGAGATAATACCTTACCGGGAACACTCAGTAAAGTAATTCCACAGTAGTTTCCGCATTCAAGGGGGTCCTCTTTTTTAAATATTGCGACGATGGATCCATTCCGCCAATCTTTTGGGCACCTCTCCTCTTCCCACGCCATTTTAAATATATCAAGAAGTGGTTGGCCAAGGGTGTCTATGCCTTGTTTGAGGAGCTCTGCGTGGATTCCATCATCTCCTGGCGCCTAGTTATTCTTTAATCTCATCACGGCCAGCACCATCTCGCTTCACATATCCCAGTTGCCTGAGGTATATTCAGATCCTCCAACTCCTCCTCAAAGTTGTAAGGTGAGGAGGGCTCGGGGCGGTTCCATATTGACTCAAAGAACTCCCTCCATCTCCCTTTAATCAGTTCGGGGGTAATGACAGTGGCTCCACGAGAATCTCGTATTGCCGTCACGGGTCTTTTCTGACCCTTACCCCCGACCTCCCGGGTGATTTCGAAAAGTGTCCTTGAGTCATTTCCGAGTGCAGCGGACTGTGCCTGCCGTATCTGAGACACAAGATGTCTTCTTTTATCTGTTCGTACAGAGTGCTTTACCTTACGGCTCAGCTCCCTGTACTCAGACACCAAAGCAGCCAGTTTTTGGTGGTCTCTTTCACTGTCTCTGAGGGTCTTAGCCTTCTGGCGATCTTCGATGAGGCTCCAGGACCCATCAGACATCCATATTGATCTCTTTTTGTTTTTATAACCGACAGAAGAACGTGTGCATTCCATAACCGCGTCTCGGAAGCTGGTCCAGGCTGTCTCCATTGGGACAGCTATAGGTCCTGTAAGGAATCCTCTAAGGGGGCAAACCTAGTGCGTAACTCAACCTCGTACGTGTGACGACACTAAGGTAGGTGAGGACATCCCACAGGTCAGTACGGTTGCTGGCCCTTAACTGGAGATGGTCAATCTGGTTTTTCGTTCTTCTGTCGGGCGAGGTCCATGTGTATTTATGGATATTGGACATTGGAATTGGTTGTGGTTGGTGACCCAGCGGTTACAACGTCGGCTTTCGTACTGCGGACGTCGTGGTTCGATCCCAGGTGCCGACCATCTTCCTCTTTCACGACACAAGCTTTCGGTAGCTTACTGTGATAGAGTCAAGGAGTGTATTTGTGTTCACTTTGAGTGAGCACAGATTCATTAAAAAAAACATATCCTTGTGGGGGAATAAAGTTCCCCCTATTAAGAATCCATGGAGCGTGGCGAAACCAATAAGACGGCTTTCATTATCATTCATAACTCCTATGCCATGTCCACCTATGACGCCTGGTCCATTCTGGGGGTTGCTGCCAACCATGGCATTGAAATCCCCCAGGACTATTAAGCGATGGATTTAAATTCGATTTGATTGAAATTTGGTAGAACGGTTAGCCCCTCGATGTAGATGAGTCAGTAAAATGTTGAGATATGTACCTTCAGGGGAACCCTCTTAAAGTATCCAAAGAAAATTTCGCTTATCCTAGAAAAAAGGCTAAAAAAGAAAAAAAAAATTCTTCGATTTTCATAAAATTTGGTATACGGGCTGGTCTTATGCTCCTACACAAACACGTAAAATTTGAGGTCCTTAACTTAAGTGGGTCCCCCTTAAAGTACCGATTAATATTGAATATGTAGTTCTAAAGCAGATAGTAAAAAGCTCCAATAGCCGATGTCATTTTAAAGTTTCTATAATAATTCCAAGGATAAATTCAAATTCAAATATTTTTATTAAGGAAATAAAAAACATTAAAAAAATACATTCACAATAACAAATTTATACATTTTTTTTAATATATTTTTTTTTACCCCCAAAATTGAGCAGAGCTCGTGCTTTGGGGGATATTCATTTTAATCGTAAAATTATGAATTTTTATGCAACGATATGTTTTACACGAAAAGGCTGTTATAATATACTATGAGTTCTGGGCTATCCTAGGTTAGCAGCTTTTAGGAAGGAATTTGATGTGATCATCACATCAAATTCAAAAATTTAAAAAGGGTTACGTCCAAGTAATATCAGTTTGTGTAAAAAGTTTAAAGTTGGTTTAAAACCGGAAAAAGGATTCCGCAAATAGAAGGTACGAAACGTTTGCTAATTTTTAGTTAACGAAGGGTAAAATTGATAGTAGGGGAGTGAAGGGAAAAATATTAGATTAAAACTATTGAGGTGTAATTTAAATGTCAAGTATGTCTGAATGCTATTTCAGAGATGCGGACTAGTATTGAGTAGATTTCTCGGGCTTAGAGACGAGAGAAATGGTAGCATTTTTTGGATAAAAATATCTAACTCGGAGCGGAAATTATCCGAGACTCTGTTGAGTCTCTGCATGGCCAAGGCACTCAGTTAGTCAAAGGCGAAGGCTGAACAGATGATAAGCATGCTCAAGGCCTAAGGGAGGAATTAGCCACTGAAAGAGGGCCGTCCATGTCAACCGAACGTTCTTGCCAAAATTCAGGCAAAATAAAACTCTGAAGGTCCGATACTGGCCTATACAAGTGGAAAAGGTTCCTGATGATGTACAGAGTACAGACTATAGGGGCTGAAAGCTTTCTTTTAATTATCTTGGGCTTGTGCACTGCTTTTTCGAAGGGAACTTCCAGAGCTGAGCTGAAGAGCGTCCAATTCAGTCAACCCGTTCTCCCGGAGAGTCATGTGAGGTATAAATTCAGTCCACAGCTCTCCTGACATACCATATTTTACTTAACGGGCTTCGTAACTTTAACTTCAATAGATTTACACCGGCGCGGGCAATAACAAGCTCAGAATATCATAATATCGCGACCGGATATTCATAACAAAATTACTCTCTCGGGGAGTAATTTTGTAAACACACCGACGTACCTACTTTTACATATGAAAATTCTACACTAAGCTTACAAGAAGGTTCTAAATATGAAATTCTTAACCGGATTCAAAAATAAACATTAGATAGGTCACACCACTCGTATCGGAAAATGGGGTAACCCGCGAATGACAGATAACAATTCGCGACGTGTGTTTGACAGGTGACGTGTGAAAACCATACATGTGGGTACCTATATGCTGCATTACAATAATCCAGTCCTGGGTAGCTGCCAGCGACGGAACAAAATACACTCTAATAAAAATATGATAACTCACCCGAAATTCAGCATACCTTCAAAATTAAAGCACAAAAAGAAAATAAACACGTCACATCCACACATATGAGGTATGGTGTATCACTTGTTCCCTCTCCACCTCGAACCTCGCCACCCGCCGGATTGGGAATCTACCAGAATAATGACCATAATTAAACGGAAGATAAAATAAACAATCGCGGGACTCTAAACAAAAACTCTAAATATGTGACACACCATAGCTCAATCGTGAAACACTTCCAAACTACTACAGAAACTATAAAACGCGAATTATAAATTGATTAACAAGGAAACAAAATTGCGATAAACTATGGAGAGATGTTTTCTGAACGATATTGAACTGAAGTAAAAAAAAATCAAATCATTCATCTCAAAACAGGAGAATTTGCCTTCTATACTAATCGCTGTAAACAATAAAAAAATTTAATGGTTTCCTGGACATACATTCAGTGCGTAAAAATACCAAACTTTCTAATCCGCCATAAACAAACAAGCAACTGTTTTTCAAACCCTTTACCATCGCGTTCCCAAACTTTTAAATAATGACTTAACAATATTTTGAATAACAAGATATGAATAAATCCCTCACATCACAGATATAGAATTCAAATCCAACATCTGTGATCGACAATTTCGAGGTTGCTTCATGGGTGATGAGCAGATGACCTGTGGGTAGGTCTGAGGTGGAGAGGTCAGTGGGGCTCTTTATGCGACAGTACGGGAAGACGTGAGGACAGAGGCTCAGGAGGCGTCTTTCACATTAAGGGATTCAGCGAAAAGGGTGCAACCTGCTATGCTGAATTATGACTTTTTTCGTTGTTAATAAAATAAAAAAAAATTTAATACAGCTGAGTAATCTTATCATAATATAGTAATTTAGAGATTTATAACCTTTTTCTTGGTTATATACCTTGTTATACTGTAACTTTGTAATTATTACAGTAAATAAAATTAAAAATTTTAAAGCGCACTAATAATCTATAAACATCGCGGATCGTTTGTACTCGAGTTGTAAATGTAAATTTTTGTGACAATATAAATCCTGTGTGCCGGACACGCTTTGTTTTTTTCTTGTTAGACTTGACAAAATTAAGGACTTTTGATGTACCATTATATTGTTGTAATGTTAAAGGTGTTAATTAGCTGGATATGTACCCATAATATGTACTTCTTTATAGTTTACCCCCCTCCTTAACACAAGTTTTACTTTCTAGGGAGGGTAAAAAAGAATTAAATATAAGTGAATTAAGTATATTGATAATTATGTAATTAGATTCTTGTGACCTTTTCAGGACTAGATCTTAAAGAAAAAATAACAACTAATGACTCTAAAAATTCATTACTAATGTTCGATTTTTAAATGGAACAAACCACTACGGGCTTACGACCGTCTTCTACTGTTATTTCGAAGGCTGGCTTAGTGTGATCACTTTACGTTAACAACGTTCGCCATTAGGTGGTAATGTTTGTCTCCGAAACTCCTAATCATGAGAATTCTCAACATGTTCAACATGTCGAAAAATCCCATGTATGCAACAAGTAGAAATTTAAAATAAAATGAAAAATAGAGATAAAAGTTGGAAATTGTTGAGAACAAGAGAGCAACCAAATTTAAAGACTGCGACCGCTGTCATGTATTTGGCGCCAGGATATGACTATATCCATTTTTGTTAATGTCTCATATTTATTGCCTATTGGCTTTGTTGGTGCACAACGTTCTAATTATGTTTAGATTCTTGTGACCTTTTCAGGACTAGATCTTAAAGAAAAAATAACAACTAATGACTCTAAAAATTCATTACTAATGTTCGATTTTTAAATGGAACAAACCACTACGGGCTTACGACCGTCTTCTACTGTTATTTCGAAGGCTGGCTTAGTGTGATCACTTTACGTTAACAACGTTCGCCATTAGGTGGTAATGTTTGTCTCCGAAACTCCTAATCATGAGAATTCTCAACATGTTCAACATGTCGAAAAATCCCATGTATGCAACAAGTAGAAATTTAAAATAAAATGAAAAATAGAGATAAAAGTTGGAAATTGTTGAGAACAAGAGAGCAACCAAATTTAAAGACTGCGACCGCTGTCATGTATTTGGCGCCAGGATATGACTATATCCATTTTTGTTAATGTCTCATATTTATTGCCTATTGGCTTTGTTGGTGCACAACGTTCTAATTATGTTTAGATTCTTGTGACCTTTTCAGGACTAGATCTTAAAGAAAAAATAACAACTAATGACTCTAAAAATTCATTACTAATGTTCGATTTTTAAATGGAACAAACCACTACGGGCTTACGACCGTCTTCTACTGTTATTTCGAAGGCTGGCTTAGTGTGATCACTTTACGTTAACAACGTTCGCCATTAGGTGGTAATGTTTGTCTCCGAAACTCCTAATCATGAGAATTCTCAACATGTTCAACATGTCGAAAAATCCCATGTATGCAACAAGTAGAAATTTAAAATAAAATGAAAAATAGAGATAAAAGTTGGAAATTGTTGAGAACAAGAGAGCAACCAAATTTAAAGACTGCGACCGCTGTCATGTATTTGGCGCCAGGATATGACTATATCCATTTTTGTTAATGTCTCATATTTATTGCCTATTGGCTTTGTTGGTGCACAACGTTCTAATTATGTTTAGATTCTTGTGACCTTTTCAGGACTAGATCTTAAAGAAAAAATAACAACTAATGACTCTAAAAATTCATTACTAATGTTCGATTTTTAAATGGAACAAACCACTACGGGCTTACGACCGTCTTCTACTGTTATTTCGAAGGCTGGCTTAGTGTGATCACTTTACGTTAACAACGTTCGCCATTAGGTGGTAATGTTTGTCTCCGAAACTCCTAATCATGAGAATTCTCAACATGTTCAACATGTCGAAAAATCCCATGTATGCAACAAGTAGAAATTTAAAATAAAATGAAAAATAGAGATAAAAGTTGGAAATTGTTGAGAACAAGAGAGCAACCAAATTTAAAGACTGCGACCGCTGTCATGTATTTGGCGCCAGGATATGACTATATCCATTTTTGTTAATGTCTCATATTTATTGCCTATTGGCTTTGTTGGTGCACAACGTTCTAATTATGTTTAGATTCTTGTGACCTTTTCAGGACTAGATCTTAAAGAAAAAATAACAACTAATGACTCTAAAAATTCATTACTAATGTTCGATTTTTAAATGGAACAAACCACTACGGGCTTACGACCGTCTTCTACTGTTATTTCGAAGGCTGGCTTAGTGTGATCACTTTACGTTAACAACGTTCGCCATTAGGTGGTAATGTTTGTCTCCGAAACTCCTAATCATGAGAATTCTCAACATGTTCAACATGTCGAAAAATCCCATGTATGCAACAAGTAGAAATTTAAAATAAAATGAAAAATAGAGATAAAAGTTGGAAATTGTTGAGAACAAGAGAGCAACCAAATTTAAAGACTGCGACCGCTGTCATGTATTTGGCGCCAGGATATGACTATATCCATTTTTGTTAATGTCTCATATTTATTGCCTATTGGCTTTGTTGGTGCACAACGTTCTAATTATGTTTAGATTCTTGTGACCTTTTCAGGACTAGATCTTAAAGAAAAAATAACAACTAATGACTCTAAAAATTCATTACTAATGTTCGATTTTTAAATGGAACAAACCACTACGGGCTTACGACCGTCTTCTACTGTTATTTCGAAGGCTGGCTTAGTGTGATCACTTTACGTTAACAACGTTCGCCATTAGGTGGTAATGTTTGTCTCCGAAACTCCTAATCATGAGAATTCTCAACATGTTCAACATGTCGAAAAATCCCATGTATGCAACAAGTAGAAATTTAAAATAAAATGAAAAATAGAGATAAAAGTTGGAAATTGTTGAGAACAAGAGAGCAACCAAATTTAAAGACTGCGACCGCTGTCATGTATTTGGCGCCAGGATATGACTATATCCATTTTTGTTAATGTCTCATATTTATTGCCTATTGGCTTTGTTGGTGCACAACGTTCTAATTATGTTTAGATTCTTGTGACCTTTTCAGGACTTATATTATTTTTGTATGTATTATATTTAATAAATTAATATTTAATTAATTAAATATATATATATACAAACAATATATTATTTCCTTTTCAGGACATGACAATGGTCACTACAACCTACTCCCTGTAGAGTTTCAATAGCCGTGGCACAGTTTAACATATGAACTATTTTGAGAGTTGTTTTTGTGATGCTGGAGAGAGTAGATCTTCCTTGCTTAAGAGGGAGCAGGGGAGAGTCGACCACTCTTATCAAGTAGCCAAGTAGAGGTTACAAGAGGTTTGTCTGGATAGGAATGAATGGAACCAATACCTACACAGGAATGTCTGAAAATAATAACATATTTTGCTAGAGAGCTCATAGTACCAGCCATAGTACCAACCGTACCAGAAAAAAGAATCAGCATCTCCAGGAATAAAAAAATATATAACTAACCTTGGATGAAATGTAATCTCCGAAATCATCGAATGATTCCGCGTTGCTTAGTCCGCAGTAGTTCCTGTAGTCATTGTAGTAACGAACTGCGTGGTCGCGATCCCTTTGGATGTCGAAGGATCTTAGATCTATTCCATATTCCTTATCATTACAAGCGAACATTTTATTGACAATCTAGAAATTAAAAATAATGCATTCATCTAAAATTAAGTCAAGGGAATATCCTAGAAAAGATACGCTTTAGACACAATTCTAATAAACAAAATAAGGTGCAAAAATTTGAATCACGGATAGAGTTAGTGGAGATATATAGCAACACTGATCTGACAAGGAAAGGTTTATTGTTTACACTGTCTGTGATTATAATTAAAATAAATACGATATTTGCATTAAACTAATAGTGAAATAGATGAAAGTGAAGTTTATATCTTAAATATCAAGTAGAAATTAATAAACCAGTGATAATATATAGATTAACATTAAAAAACATAATTTTAAATCACTTGATATTATTGTTGCAATATGCCTACATTAACATGTACTGGATGTAATAAAAACGTTTCTAAAGAAGAACTGATACAATGCTCAAAGTGCGAAAGTCACTACCACTACTCGTGTGCTGGCTTCACCTTAGATTACTTCAAAAAAATGAGTGCGGCAAGCAGGGACTCCTGGAAGTGTTGCAAGGTAAAGAAAAACAACGAACTTACTGATCTTATGAAGACGTTGAAGGGGGACCTCATAGCTATGCAACGGGAAAGCAACGACCGAATCTTCAAAAAAGTGGAGGAACAAACAGCTATGATGGCATCCCTTCTCAAAGAGAATGAAGAAATAACGAAGACCATACAATTTCTTACGGAAAAGTATGACACACTCCTCATAAAACTCAATGCACAGGACGAATTGGAAAAGCAGGTGCAGAATCTTAAGCAGGCGAACAGGGATATGGAAAGAAAGATTGAGTATCTGGAGGAGAGGGTGGACAACGAAGACCAAATGAAGAATAAAAAAAAGGTGGAAATCCGTGGAATACCTTATGTCCCGGGAGAGAGACTTGAGGATGTAGTTATTAAGATTGGAAGTGTTGCGAATGTGGAGATGCGCAGAGAGGACATAGAAAGGGTCAAGAGATTCTCCTATACAAGTAAAGATAAAAACATTACTAATGTAGAGCCTCCAAGTATTGATGTGGGACGACAAGGGAACATCACTGCGACTTTTTCATCGACCACATTAAGAGATAAGTTTTTAGAGGCCATTAAAATTCACAATAAGAGCAAGGGCAACAAGATGCAGAAACTAAACACGGCTGATATTGGTATGAATATTAACATACCCATTTATGTTCAAGAAGCCCTAACGCCTAGAATTAGACATATATATCTAACAACCAGGAGATCGGCGAGAGAGAAAAATTACAAGTACGTGTGGGTCAAGGAAGGAAAAATACTGCTGAGGAAAGAGGACTCTGGAAGAGTTATACACATAAAATCACTGTCCGTTCTCAGTACATTATGAAATATGAAGGCCCGTACCACAGGTGCAACCTTGAACCTTTTCATGTGTGCCATTCCTATATTTTGCACATTTTTTTTAATTTTTTTACTTTTAATTTTTTTAATCTTATATTTTCGTTTTTTACTTTTATTTTTTTTATTACAAAATTATCACACTAAAATATGACATTTGCAGTTTTATACCAGAGTCGTTGAATCGGAATGTAGAGTTTGAACGTCAAAAAAATTTATTATACTTTTTTACTATTGCTAAAACTTTGTCCTATATTGAAATTACAATTTTTTTTGCAATGTGATGTGGGAAGCGGAAAGTATTTGCATGTGGAGAGGCGAAGGTGTACAATTCTCAGTGCGTGTTTTGCCGTAAATTGGTTTGCTCTCATGGCGGGTAGATTGGGATTGAACAGTGAACGCGGTAAACGTCAACTAATTTTTGATGTGCCAGGTCATAGCCGACTACTACTTACAAGCCATGCTCCAGGTAAGTTTGGCAACATCGCAGTGGTCCTAATACATCTTCCGATCGTTGTTGAAATGCATAGATATCAAGTGACATTACGCGTAAATATTGGAGCGTGGTGGATTGTTTGTGCCGTATATTCTTCGATAAAGTTAATATAAAGGTGCTATATAGTAAATCATTGTTACTTAAATAATAATTTATAGTTTTGGTATATCAAATAAACCAATAAAGGAATAAAAGGTAAGAGAAAACTCTCTCAATATGTTAGAATCTTGTTTGACAAGCTTGTTTCAATATGCTATCATTTTCTTGTGAAAATTGCCGTCTAACATCAGTAATATTAAATTATTTAGGATAATTAATGCATTTATATCTGCATTGTTTTGAGTGTTAAAAGTTAAAATATGATAAAATATATATTTTAGTAGTTCGTCTATAACCTAATTTGAGGTTAGGATGTCGCATTCAATTCTCAGACTATGACAATAATACGCTTCTCTACACTCTCATCATTTTGTCATTAATTATTTTGTCATCATTTTTTGTAGATAGTTATTGTATTTTAACGCCTTATGTAGCTCAGTACTTCTCTTAGAATAATGTACTCCTAAGTGGTATTGAAATCATACATTTACCATTAATGTGAATACTACATGCGTGTTAAGCTATGTCTTTCTAATAAAGTGTAATTAATAATTAATTAATACTATTTATTTCAGATGCCTGGATGCTGCTGCACTGCTGCTGGTTGAAAATCAAATTACGACTCATCAGTCAAGATTGAAGGCAGTATTTACATTCCTCTTTCTTCATGAGTAAGAATTAAGAAAAAAGTGGTTACGAGCTATTTCCAAGAGATAATTGGTCACCATGAAACACATCTTACATATATGTTCGAAACATTTTACGCCTGATCAAGTTATTCAGCAAACTTCTCGAAGATGGAACTGTTATTGATGAACCAATGACACGGCCAAAGTTAGTTAAAGATGCCGTTCCATTCACAATTTGCCAGAGTATTCATTGAAATCATCAACTGCATCTAGAACTGACGCTGAATCTCGAAGAAAAATGATTGCCCAGAAGCGTGAAGAGGTGTCGACCAAGTTTTCAGATGACAAATCAAAAGTTTTAGTGATTTTATAATTAATATGAATCTAGACTTTGCAAGTGGCTTTATAAAACAGAAAACATATTATGCTATATGTGTACAATTAATTGCAGTGTTGATAGTGGTGTAATTGTTGTAAACAGTTCAGTAATTGAGAGTGATTTTAGTGTTACGTTAGGTAGTACATCCATCATCTTGAATAATGATAGTATGTCTCTTAATATGCATGTATCGAAAAATTTAAGTAGTATCTATTGTTATTTCGAAGGCTGGCTTAGTGTGATCTTAGATTTAAAGCAGGTATTACTAAAGTTGTATTAATTCTTTAGTCGATTCATATGAATTTATATATTATCGATTAGCAAGCCATATAGGTATATATATTTTGGTTTTTTTCGTGGTAACACGTTAGAATACTGTCATTTTTATGTTTCAATAAATAGATTCTCATCACATACTATTACATTTTTCATTTATTACCTATCTGCTTATGTAGCTTATATTTTAAATTATTAAAATAAGGAAGAAACCTCATTATAAAATGCACTGGAATGCAAATAGACTGGCGGTTACAATGCCGGCTTTCGTACTGTTTCGTGCGGAGGTCGTGGGTTCGATCCCAGGTGCCGACCATCTTCCTCTTTCACGACACAAGCTTTAAGTAGTTTACTGTGAAAGAGTCAAAGAGTGTATTTGTGTTTACTTTTAGTGAGCACAGATTCATTAAAAAATATCTGGATATAGTTCTCTATCTTTGGATAAGCATATTTCTTCTATAGTAAATCGGTCCTTCAATTATTTTGAACAACTCGGACCAATTCAAAGATGTCTCTTAGTGGATGCAGCTAAGACCCTAGTAATTTTGAAGCCATTCATGATATGTCTATTCAATCAATCAATCAGATCGCACACAAAACTCAAAGAAGTTGACTAGAAGTCGTTCCAAGTATGTCGACAGGCCACATAGCATCTCGCTTGGCTTGGAATGAGCTACCCTATCACATCAGACATACCTACTGACAAGTGACAACATCAATATGGTCAAAAAGTCATTTAAGACCACTAAGACTCATCTTTGTAGACCTTCCCTCCTAGGTTATTCCCGATAACAACATATTGTTATTATTGTATGATTAATTTCTGACATCCTAATTAATATCCTTAATTATCTCACTGAGTACCTATTACAGTTTATTTTAATCCACATTTCATTGAATTGAATATTGTTTCATAAGAATGCGAGGTAAAAAAACAACCTACCCGCCTATAATAATTTCGAATTCCCCTCTCTTTGATTAGGACCATAGGACCACTAGCATAAACAAATGCGATGTTGCCAAACTGTACAGCATGGCTTGTAAGTAATAGTCGGCTATGGCCAGGTGTATTGAGTTTTTTATACCGAAATGGTGAAAATGATACGCGTATCGGTGAGTAGTTTCGTGTGTGCGGACGGCTCGTCGATCCTGCTCACTGTGCTCAGTGTGTCTGCTCTCAGACGACTCATATTGATAGCACTGAAAAGATTGTATGTGTTGACGGGAGACGAACGGTGTTTTGTGTTGGATGTTTTATGCCTGAATTTGAAGGCAGAGGCAACTATCGCCTGTGTGTCTTTTTTCAATGTGCGGTACTTCGGGGTCGTGTTATGTCTGAAGTGGCGAGCTGTGGGGAACGTTTCGCCATTGTTTATGATTTTGTTTACAATCTGCGGTCACCGCCGCCATATTGATTGTTTTTGTTTTCATGGGGACTGTTCTGCTGGTGAATTAATGGTTGAAAATTGTTTTAAATGTTTATACAGTAATCGAATGAGTTGTCTTGATGTAATGTGCATGTGTGGGGATGAATTCAAGCACCATTCATTGAGTGGCGGGCTCGGGGTGAGTACATTAATTGATGTATCTGTATAATATATTGTTCCGGTTACTGTCTGTATTCATGGTGTTGATGTTTTACTTTATAACATGAGTGGCGATCGGCCGGCGCGTTGGGATGATCCGGGGGAAACTGATTACACTGTGTGTTGCATTTTACTAAAATTCCAAGAAATAAATTATGGATACAAATGTGTATCATGTGGTAGATTCATGCCATTGTTGAGTTGCACTATATGTATATGGGGTTATTTAATAGTGGGTTTCCATCGGAGGTCCTTTTCACTGAATTTGGCGTGTTGGACATAAGACAGACATATACGAAAACGATAATACTACACTACATCAAACACAAACACTTACAGACGGGAATAACACATTTACTGACGACAAGATGTAGAAACAAACAATACTTTAAAGTGCCAAAACGACATTTTACAATTCTGGTACATAGATTATTGAATAAAATACAAGACAACGTACTGACTAAAAGACAAATGACGTATACACCCCTAACTAAAAAACTCTTAAATGACTGGTTACTAAGAATTGGACGACACGAGACGGAGACCATACTAAATTACATACCAACTTGACATGACTATACTCCGCCAAAGACTGTTCCTTGAGCCTTCCTCGCGTCCTTGCTGGGCACTGCTGGACGGGGTGTTATTGTGTGTGTGTGAGGGGGTGTGTGTGTTAGAGAGAGAGAGAAGGAGAGAGGGTGTGAGGTTTCAATGACTGAGTGTGTGTTGGGGAT
Source organism: Mystacides longicornis (assembly GCA_963576905.1). NCBI lineage: Eukaryota > Metazoa > Arthropoda > Insecta > Trichoptera > Leptoceridae > Mystacides > Mystacides longicornis. The sequence goes on from OY756435.1 coordinate 23,515,884, forward strand.
GATACTGCTTCCTACATGCATGCATTGCATTATTTTATTTTATTTTTTATTCTTGAATGCATTTTTTGTTATTTCCTACATGCATCTTTTATTCCTTTATTTTTATTTAAAATAAATAAATCTTTATTGGATGAAAAAAAAAAGTATAGTGTATAATGCAATTTTGAAAAACTTCCAAAAGGCGGACTTATTGCTGCAAGCAATGTCTTACAGTCAACCTCTTATTTATTTATTTTATTATATTTATTTATTTTATTATTATTTACTTTGTTATGTTAAATAAAAAATAGTTGCTATAGGTCTACCTTAGTACGGGCTTTGCCCAGTTAGGTGGATTTAAATGCTTATAAAATTTTGTACATATTATCAATGAATAAAGAAGTTATTATTATTATTATTATTATTAGTTCCAAGAATGGATAAAATGTTATGATGGAGACCATGAAAAAATAAGAAAGGCATTAGGAAACCTAAAAAAGGATGATTTGATGACAAAGCCTTTCTTTTTCAAAAGAATTTTTCTGATACCTCGTTGGCAAAAAATAAATTATTCAGTATTGTCCAAAACTGATTCCTGCGACAAATTTTGGGAATCAGGTGATACGATTTTGTAACCAATGACATTCCTCGAAGGAACACAACAGCCCTTTGTTACCTCAATCATCCTTAATCCCAGATGGGGTCGTCCTCCGTTTGTCCCGCGAAAGCGTGGGCCAAGCCAGCTTATTTAACATCCCAGTTGAGAAGAGGGAGGGATGCCCTACCATTGTACGAGCCTATATCACAGACCTGCAGAGTAGCGGAATGACGTGGGAAGAAGCGGAGCGGCTGGCACAGGACTGAAGTGTACCGAGGGACCAACTGGCAACCACACCCTTCGAAGGTGGAGGGCGTGGTTGCCACTTGCCACAATATTTTCTCATTTTGGATTATTTTACGTCTCATCTTGATTTAAAAAAATGGGATTCAAAACCCTGGCTTTGTCTAGTATGGTTATTTTAAAAGAATTTTCGACGTACTACTCACCGCAGGTACATTAAAACTATCTGCTTTTTCGGTAGCTTGAGATACAAGACCTCTGGCGAGTCCTCCAAAATTATTATCCAAAAGTCCAGTTCTGTGTAGGAAGTTTCTGATGTTTATTGAAGAGGTTGTGTTTCTATTTTCGTCCATAATGCTGAAAATTTTATTCAATTATCGTATCAATCAATCAATCAATTCTCCCTTTTACATCCCACTCAGGGGCATAGGGAGGCAACAAGAGCTCTCCATTGCGCTCGATCTTGCGCAATGTTTATGACCGGGACCCTGATGGGAGGAAGAACAGCGCTCTCCTCGGCCAACTGTCATTCGACATCCTTAACACATGTCCCAGCCATGCCCATCTCCTCTCCGTAATGGTGGAAGTGATAGTCCTGCACCGGGTGCCCCGACGTATAGCATCGTTCGTGATCATAAGATGGTACCACCAGCCAAAATTCTCCTGAGGCACTTCGTTTCGAATGCAGATACTTTTTGTGCCTGGGCTTTAAAAGTCAGGTGTCAGGACTCACACCTATACAGAAGAATGGGCAACACACATGCATCAAACAGTTTACATTTCGTCTCGACACTAAACGCCGACGCCTTCCATATCTTGGTCATGTTGTTGAAGGCGCCACTTGCCATACCGATACGTATCGGGAGCTCAGCCCCGAGGTCACCAGTGGTGGTAATGGTTGCTCCCAGGTATTTAAATTTATCCACCCGGGAGACCTGGTGACCATCGATGGTTATCGGTAGCTGTTTATCGGGGCAGGCGTTACTCGCCATGAGCTCCGTCTTACTGGCATTGACTCGAAGGCCAAGGCGTGATGTTTCGTCGCAGAGTCTTGAAACACTGCGCTGTAATTCCTCCACTGTCGTACTGAACAACGCTAGGTCATCCGCGTACTCCAGATCGCACAGTTCGCCCATTAGACCATCTCTCTGTGTTATCGGTATACCTCTGGCTCCTTGCATGGACTTTCTCAAGAGGAAGTCCTTAACAATAATAAATATAAATGGAGCCAGTACGCAGCCCTGTCTGACTCCCGTGGTGATCCTGAAAGCTTCAGTAGGACCACCTGGCGTTTTGGTGCTACACTCGGAGTCTTCATACAGGGACTGCACCATTTTAACTATCTTCGGAGGTATACCGTACAGAGCTAAAATTTTCCATATCAATGGTCTATGTGGGCTGTCGAAGGCCTTTTCAAAATCTATGAAGCAACAAGCGACTGGAGAGTTAAACTCTTTACACTGCTGAAAGATGCACCTGGCACAGAAAATTGGGTCCGTGCAGGACTTGCCAGGTACAAAGCCGCATTGTTGCTCTCTCAGGACAGCCATTATAGGCCCCTGAATGCGGTGTAGTAATATCTGAGATAATACCTACCGGGAACACTCAGTAGAGTAATTCCACGGTAGTTTCCGCATTCAAGGGGGTCCCCTTTTTAAATATTGCGACGATGGATCCATTCCGCCAATATTTTGGGCACATCAAATAAAATAACAAATATAATTATCATTATTTAGCGACTACTTGATGGTGACTACTCAATCAGCAAACCATATCAACTACAAGTAGCACAGAGAGCAATGGAAAGGGAAATGTCGGGAATTACTTTGCTAGACTAAACCCCTTATGTCAAAATACCATAACGAACAAGAGTACCCGACATTTTTAAAACAGTTGCTACCTTAAAATGAAGGTGGGCAATACACGTATGTCGAGGAGGATGATAACCACAATACATTGTAGAGGAAACCTAGAACAGAAAGAATCAGACCACCAGCCAGATAGAGTGATGACGTAGTGAAAGCGGCCGGACCAAGTTGGGTGAGGAGGGCGAGAAGAAGAGAGGGTCGGAGGAGAAGTTAATAGGCCCTGGTTCAGCAGTGGCTGAAAATGAAAATGACTCAATCGCTTTGGATTCTTAATGGTTAAAATTAAATTGAAACTATTTTATCACCTAAGTTTACAACGTTTGCCATAAAATTTTTTTTGCTGATATAGATTTTGCATTGCATTATAACAATATTTCCTACGTACTAGGTGGGCATCTCCTCCGAATACATGTCTATGAAAAGGACGCCATTTTTAGGAACCGTTATTGTAATTTTTAATGGCATAACTGTCAATAATATTGAATAAATTGAACATATTAAGTAAGTATTTTTACTTGAGTGTTTCAGCAATCTGCGAGTGGAAATGTCTGAATGCCCCGTGTGCGTGTTCATTAGAAACATCGGGAGCCACCGAACTGTCATAGTCATCAACATAATATTTCGCATTTGGGAAAATTATTTCATGTTCCACCAAATTCCAGTATCCTTAAAAACAAGCGTATATTATATCTAAAAATATAATTCAAAAGCAATAGACATAAATTGATATATATGTATAAAGTGTTGGTTGATCCTGAAAAAATAAAAAGAATGGGGAAAAGGTACTATAAATATTGACGACCGCGGAGTGCGACGTCAATTCAATCATTTGCCGCATTCGACTATTTTATATTTTGTAAATATTTATATACATATATAATATTGTTAGAGAAGAGATATTTTTTTTTGTTATATTCGGAGTGTATGTTGTATTATTTACATTGGTTGGTGACCCAGCGGTTACAACGCCGGCTTTCGTACTGCGGACGCCGTGGTTCGATCCCAGGTGCCGACCATCTTCCTCTTTCACGACACAAGCTTTCAGTAGCTTACTGTTAAAGAGTCAAGGAGTGTATTTGTGTTCACTTTGAGTGAGCACAGATAAATTAAAAAAAAAAAAAAATTGTTAAATTTACCCAAAAGTTCAGGCATCCATTCGTAATAAGTAATGTATTGATATTGAGCAATATTAATTCTTCTGGCTTCTTGGAAAAGCTTCTCGTCATCCCAGGATGGGTTGATCTTCTTTAACTCTCTCGCCAGACGATTGTGCTCTCTCAGCAGCAGGATCTGGAGAAGGGCCAGATGAGGACTCTGGTTAATTCGAGAATCTCCTAGAACGTGATTAAAATCATGATGGTAATGGGTAAGTATATACTTCAACTAGAATGAATGAATAATCATCATGTTCAAATCATGATAAACCACTGCTTATATCCCCAACAAGATTCGAGTTAGCCTGCAAATAGCGGATCATTTTGCGGTTCAAGTTTTCCCACTCTTCCTATAAAGAATCTGTAATAGCTTTTTTTCTTATTATTTATGTCCGCTTCCTAGTTGGAGCATATGGACTTCACAAGTCCTCGCCATTCGGTCCTTTGTCCCGCGATTCTAGCAGCCGCACATCAGTCAACACCAACGCCCTGGAGGTCAGCTTCGTAGAGCCTTTTAATTGTTTGATGGGGCCTACCGCGAATCTGATTGCCTTCTGGATAGTAGTTGATTCTAAGACGGGTTATGTCCTCCGAAGGCTTCCTGAGTACGTGACATAGCCAGATCAGTCAGCGGAACTTTATTGTAGTAGTGACCAGTGGTTGGCCTGTTAGGTCTCTAACAACTGTGTTCGGCACAAAATCTTTCCAACATATGCCCAGCATTCTTCGGAGGCACTTGCCCTTGAGACCTGTTATACACGTGTTTTGAACGCAAATTGGGTACCAAGATTCACAGGCATAGAGAAGGACCGGTAGGACACATGCATTGTATAGTCGGACCTTAGTTTTGATGCTGAAGGCGTTAGACCTCCAGACCTTCCCAAGTTTTCTGAACGCCGCTCCATCCAGTGCTAAGCGCACAGGGAGTTCTCTTTACATGGTGCCATTCTCTTCTATGTTCTTTACCAAGGTACTGAACATCTCTATGGGTCGGTTGTTCATTATAAGCCGCGTGTCTGTGTCTGTAACCCACCTGTAATAGCTTTAGCTATCAGATACTTTTGTAAATACGTGCTTTAGACCTTTAGAGAACTGTCACGAAGTCGACCTGTGGGTCTAGTACTAGTTTTATATGTGCTTATTTCTCGATAATTATAAATAAAGCGCTTATTAGTGTGTGTTTACACTAAACGAATATAGAGTCGAATCTAGACACGGAGCATACTTTCTTTTATGGTTGATATTGTACACCGTGGAAACAATAACAAGCAATAACTAATTAGTGGGCGATGACAGTTCTTTCTCGTTATTTCCTTGGTGACCATATCAACGATGAAGAAAATATACACTATTTTCCAACTGTTACCTACGTTTGAGAGTGTGTTTATCTTATTTGCTCCTTTTTTAATTATTTTGTTTAATAATAATTGTCATTAATATTTTGGTAGCCGCTGAAACTAGAGCTGTTATCAGAATTTTGATATCAGTGAAAAATAACAGCAGAAATGAAAAATAAACATGGAACCTAACAATGGCCCAGTTAGTCTGCTGAATGTCGAATATGGTCGTGATTCTTCAGTCTCCACACGACTACATAACAAAAGCGAAAAGGGACGTTGATGTTATAATCGGTGTTCTTCTTGGAGAAAATTCCCGCCTTAACATCAATGATCTACGACGCCAAGTTATGAAAGCTACCACCACCCTAATGACTTATATTGGCCATACTGTTGTTCTTCTGTCGACATTACAGGCAGAAAATTCACAATTTAAGTTCTCAATGCTCGATTTAAAAAATCAACAAACTGAAGTGGTGAGTCGTGAGGTGGTTGTACAAATAAATGGAGAATACAGATGAGCGCGATCAGCTGCCTAAGATTCGTCTGAATAGCTCACCTCAACTCGCCACAAATAATGTCGAACCAATAGCATCTGAGCGTGTTCGGAAACATGGTCAGCGTACACGCAGGGAGGTCATAATGTGTCGAGGTGATGTTGACGAGTGTCTTTTAACGGTACCCAGGAAAAGGCATACACATGCGTTCTCGTTTGCGCCAGAAACAACCGAAGACCAAATCAAGACATACATGCTGAAGAAAAATCCAGATGCGTCAAAGGACATGTTGTGAAAAAATAATAACTGCAAGAAGAACTCATGCATCGTTTCTAATTGAAGACCCAAACTTGTGTTGCTAAATTTGGATGAATGCTGACATGTGGCCTGTGAATGCTTAAATCAACCGATGGATTTTTCGCCGACAGCCTCGATCACAAATCCCCGCATAACTTGAATACGGGAATAGATATCACTTGTACCTATGCTAATGTGAGAGGGCTGAACACGAAAACTGATACTTTTTATTGTAGTGTTTTGTCTCAAAATAGTAACATTACAATCCTCACAGAAACATGGCTTACGGACTCGGTTTCAACCCAAGATACACCATATTCCGAAAGGACAGGACCAACGGTAGGGGTGGTGGAGTTGCTATTGCTGTACAATCAAAACACTTACGAGGGGCCAAAAGAATCTACGATTTGGAAACGGAGGGTGAAAACCTATGGGTCAAACTTACCTTTAATCATATTATTCTGTATGTTTGTGACGTTTACATTCCTCCCAAATCACCTGATGAAATATTTTTATGTTTTATGAAAGAGCTGAGGCATTTTATGAGTTCAAAGTAGGTATATTCTTATTTGTGGAGACTTTAATCTAGTTTTCTGACGTTATCCAAAGGATGAACACAAGTTTTTCCTAAATAACTTTGATTTGCCATTGCCACTTGTCTATACACTATTTTTTGTACACTATTTTTAATATTACTTTACAAACTAAGTTCCCGCAACATGGCCTCTTGATTTTGGGAGATTTTAATTTACCAGATGCAAAATGGAAATCTGAACTCGACGAGCGCACTGCGCAGAGCGATGGTGATGACTGTGTTAGAGAATTAGCAGAGACCACTGAATACCTGAATATGTTTCAGTTGAATAGGGTTTTGAACCATCATCATAGGGTGTTAGATTTGGTCTTCTCGAATCTCAACCAGGTCGAAGTGGACAGAAGCCTTGATGAATTATTACCTGTAGATGACTATCACCCTCCACTCGACATCAAGGTGGCATCTTATCATGAGAAGGTGGACCAAAAGTCATCCGTGATACTAAAATACGACAGGTGCGACTTCGAGGGAGCGACAGACTATCTCTTCAGGAAAGACTGGACATTCTTACAGGAGAATGATGTTGAAAATATCACCCAGAAATTTTATGAAATCTTATATGACGCGATTAATAGATTTGTGCCAAAAGTAAACAGCGGGGTCTCATCCTACCCTAGATGGTTTTCAAATGAACTTATTGAACTGATTCAAAGAAAAAAAGCATTGCACCGGATGTTTAAGGAGACCTCAAATACAGGACACTACAATGAATTTGCAAGGGTCAGAGCAGAATGCGTGAATCTCAGACGTACCTGTTTTGAGTCATTCATAAGGAAAGCCGAGTCTACAACAGTTGACATGAAGGGCTTGTGGAGCTTGAAGCGTTCATTGGGTGATGCGGATCGTGGTTTACCTCGAGAAATGTATCTTAAAAATAAACGAGTTTGTGGTACTGGTGAGGTGGCGGACCTATTCGCCGAACACTTTGGAGGAGTGTACGAGAATCCAATTGGGGTTACGGGTTTGCGCGTCTCTGGGATACCTGACATCCTCAGCCTGCCTGTGGTGGGGCTGGATCTGCGTGAGGTGAGTCGTGCATTGTCAGTACTCGACGTGAGAAAATCAGCGGGTCCAGATGGGATACCTGCATCATTCCTTAAGGGCTGTCGCGAGGCCCTGGCAGTGCCCCTCACCTTTATTTACAATAAATCTTTACAACAGGTATACTTTCCTAATATATGGAAAACGGGCTATATAACCCCTATACATAAAAAAGGCGACAAACAGGATGTGGGTAACTACAGGCCGATTTGTCTACAGTCTTCCATCCCAAAGGTCTTCGAATCATTGGTGTTGGAGAAGCTTTTGCCATCTGTCATTTCCATAATCTCTTCTCGGCAGCACGGGTTTGTTCCCGGGAGGTCGACTCTGACTAACCTTGCTATCTATGAGACCTTTATAGCTGAGAGCCTTGCTAAAGGACACCAGGTGGACAGTATATATACTGATTTTAGCAAGGCTTTTGACAAGATCTCCCACGAGGTCCTTCTTCATAAGTTCGAGTTCCTGGGAATGAGAGACCCGTTGCTGAGCTGGATGAGGGGATACCTGTCTGGTCGTACTCTGTCTGTACGGATAGGGGAGCAGACCTCCACAAGCTTTAGTGCCACGAGTGGATTACCCCAGGGTAGTCACCTGGGGCCTATTTGCTTTCTTATTTTCATCAACGATATTGTTGATGTTTTGGAGGGGGTGGAGGTTTTGCTTTTTGCAGATGACCTGAAGATATATAGGGAGGTTGAATCTGTCCATGATTGTCTTCTGATCCAAAAGAACTTGGATAATTTGAATGCTTGGTGTCATGCAAATGATTTGTTCTTGAATATCGATAATTGTCAGTATATACAATTTGGAAGGGGAAAAAGGAAATTGGCTTTTAAATACAAGATTGACGGAGTTGAGATTGAGGGGCTGCATCACATTCGCGACTTGGGTGTCATATTTGATGACCAGCTATCCTATGTACCTCACATATCGGACATTAAAAGTAAAGCTCTAAGAACATTGGGGTTCGTATTGAGAACAGTAAGCTGCTTCAATAATGTTTATGCCATAAAATTGTTGTTTACTTCCCTTGTGCGTAGTATACTTGAGTACAATTCACCCATTTGGTCACCGTATTACAACGTACACATCGAGGGCATTGAAAAAATTCAAAGGAGGCTCCTAAGATTTGTAAATTATAAACTGGGGATCCCAATGGAGCAGATTGATTACAATTTTCTATACAGTTCAACGGACCTGATGAGATTGAAGGACAGAAGAACTATCAACGATCTTGTTTTCATTTATAAAATACTCAACTCTTACTTCGATTCCCCTGACTTGTTGGGCAAGATTACATTACGAGTTCCACAGCGCTGCACACGCTCCCAGGAACTATTTGATTGCGCTAATAGCTCTAACACCAACTACCTCCGAAATGCAGTCATTCCGCGAATCTTACGCTTGGGTAACGAGTACCTCGATTGTGATGACGATATATTTTATATGACTTTGCATGGGTTTAAGACTTCTATGAATGCAAAGTTTGGAAGTTAAGGGGCAACTATTACTTTGGGATATTGTAAAAAATTTTAAGTTTTAATTATTATTTCTCGAATTTGAATTGAATTTATCGAACTACAATCTAAACCAATCTTATTTATCTACTATATATTGTTTGATATTGTCTATTATTTTTTTTAGTGTATACTGTTTGTTTTTTATTATTGTATATATAAATATATATATATATATATATATATATATATATATATATATATATATATATATATATATATATATATATATATATATATATATATATATTTTTTTTTTTTTTTTTGTATTTTGATTATTATTATATTTTAAATGACATTTTAATACTACGATAATTTCAAGGCTGTATTTTTAGGGCACTTAATTTGTTTCTATGATTTTATTGATTTTATTGTGTATTTAATATATTTTTATGCTTTTACTATTATCGGTTCTTAATAATTTTTATCTGTCCCTAACGTTAATGATTTGAAGATTCATATTATAATGTTGTGGCCTGCCATGGCTTTTGTTGTTCTGTTTATATTTTGGTATTTTTTATTATTATGAATTGTTCCTTTTCTGTAGTTTGATTTTCTCATTATGTAAGTAGATGTTTATTTTATGTGCTATATTTTTGTTATGATATATTACTGTTAAAGGCAATATGCCGTATATAATGAATAAATAAATAAATAAATATGCATAAAGTATAAAATAAATAATTAAATAAATTTACAGCAGTATAACAACATTGCCAATGGTCACGGTGGAGTCTTGGATTTGGTTCTTGGCAATGTGGGACCGTCAGGTATCGATGTGATCCGTAACTTTTATCCCTTTGTGCCAGAGGACTCTATCACCCTACATTAAAAATATCAACTTGAAATTGTGAGCACAATTATCCCGTTATTGCGACATATCTAGTGAGAGAATCTTTCAACGTGTGATTGGTCTGATGTGCTGAATTGCACAGATGTCAGTAGCGCCGTTGACTATTTTTACGACGTCCTTAGACAAGTCTTTGACCAATCGTTCCCATCTTTCAACTCAGTATATCGCCGTGGTTATCCGAATTGGTTTCCAAATAAATTAATAAAAAGCATAAGTAAGAAACATCATTTTAATAAATTATGGAAAAAATATTGCTCCCGGAGCGCATATGACAAGTTTTAACAGCTAAGGTTGAAAATCAAAATTGAAATTGAGCACTGTTATCTGATGCATATTGAAAAATGTGAAAAAAAAAACATTCAAATAGACCCTACACGGTTTTGGAATTATGTGAAAAGTAAAAACAGGAGCTTTGTAGTACCTGATTCTATGCATCTTGATGGCGATAAACTTGAAACCTCAAATGAAATTGTGAATCGTTTTGCAAAATATTTTGCATCAGTGTATGACTCAACTCATCCCTTGTTAACTATCAACCGTATGAACAACAAATATGCCCAGAGCCGTAAAAAATGCTGGAGAAGGTTCTTAAATACAATTTGCTGCATTAACCTTAATATATTTAGAGCTATTTAAAAAAATCTATTTTTTAGGATCTTCATACAAATTTCTCAAAAAGACTTTTGGAAACAAAATTACTCATGTAAACGTTGAATGGAATCTTGGTATTACGGTATGAAAATGTAATTAAATAATTGTAGATTGATTTGTTATACATACAAATATTATTCAAATCTTATTATTCTCAATAAATAAAGATTTAATGAAAAAATTTGCAGTTTGATTTTGAAGTTTGACAGGTACAAATTGAATAAACACATATTATTTTTTCTTAAAGGAATATAGAGTTTCAGAAAATATGTCTGTGTTCGTCAGTCTGTTTGCATTTCTTAAAATTCGTTGTAAGGGAGAGTAATAGTGGTAGTTAGTGGTTGCATTGATTACACTGAACGTATCCACACTTCTGGTGCTCCGTCTCGGCACACGCAAACTTATCTTTTCTAAGAGGTCAGGAGCATCAATCAGTCCATGAAGAACCGTGTACAGAAACACCATGTCAGCGGTTCCTCTCCTTAATTCCAGGGAGTGCAGGTTATACTTTTTACGGAGCATTTCGTAATTAATGTCAACCAAGGGTATACCGAGTTTATAATTTAGGAATCTCAGAAATTTATTCTGGACCCTCTCCAACCGAGCTATGTGTACCTGATAAAAGGGCGACCAGAGCACAGAATTATATTCTAATAAAGGTCTAACAAGACCAATAAACAAGGTGATAAAAGTTTCTATACGCCGGAACTCGCTACACATTCGCAATACGAAGCCAAGCGTGCTGAGAGACTTGCTGACTATTTCATTTATGTGTGGGACAAATGTCAGGCTCGAATCAAACAGCACTCCCAGATCTCTCACACAATCAACCACCTGCAGCTCAGACCCGTTAATTTTATATTCATGAGCAATTGGAGATCGTCCTCTGAAGAATCTCGCAACGTGACATTTTTTGATGTTCAGTGTTATTGTTACACCACTCGTATAAGACATTCAAATTTTCCTGCAATGTTTGACAGTCCTGTATACTTGTTATAGCTTTATATGCTTTAAGATCATCCGCATACAGTACGAAATCCACCCCACGAAAACCGTCAATTAGATCGTTGACAAACAAATTGAAAAGAAGTGGTCCCAGATGCGAGCCTTGCGGCACGCCGCTAGCAGCGGGGAACTTGCGGGAAGGAATGCCAGAGGTTTTTACCATGAACTATCTTCCGCGTAAATAACTTGAAAGCCAAGAGAGCATAGTCCCGGTCACCCCAAGTGACTCTAGCTTTCGCAGTAGTATATTGTGTGGAACTCGGTCAAAAGCCTTCGAGAAGTCGGCATACATACAATCAGTCTGTTTCCCGGCAACCATAGCTGTCGTTATATTTGAGTGGTAAGTGAGCAAGTTAGTGAGGGTAGAGCGGCTCTGCACAAATCCGTGCTGATATCGAGATTGTTAGTAGTATTGATACGAAAAGTTTTGTAATACATGATTGGATACACACTGGTCTGTAATTTGTAACATCCGAACGGTCTCCACTTTTAAATATTGGAATGATGTAGGCCTCTTTCCAAGTTGATGGGAACGTGCCGGCCTTAATTGATAAATTAAACATCTTCTGCAGGATGGTGGTGAGGGTCGATGAGCATTTGCTCAGGAATAATGGAGGTAGGCCATTGGGGCCCGCAGACTTGCCCACATCCAGAGAGTCAATGCCTCTCCCCACATCCTCTACTGTGAAATATATGTTTGAAATGTCAATAACGTTTGTAACTATAACGTTTGAAATGTCGCCAGCAACGATCTGGTCGTCGTAGATGCTCTCATAAAAATCAGCGAAAATCTCAGCAATATCCGCAAGTGAATCGACACACCTACGACCGTAGTGCATGATTCTTGGGTAGTCATTAGAATCACTCTTCAATGATTTAGAAAGCTTATAAAGATTTGTCGAGCCAGAAGGTAGATCGCTCTCGATACTATCGAGAAACTGTTTGCGATTCTGTTCTGTCATTTTCTGACACTTTTTACGAGCATCCCTGAAAGCAGTATAGTCTTCTGTATATCCGGTATTTTTAAACTGCATATGCAACCGTTTTTTTTTTCGTTAATGAGATCTATTAGGTCTTAAAGGGAGAATGTATGTATGCATGTATCAGGTCTCTAGTGAACCATTTAGGATAAGAGGGGGCTATCGCAACCTGCTTCAACGGCACAACTGCATCAAGGATGCGGTGTATGTTTTCATAAAACATATCGATCGCACTATCCACGTTCGAGTTTGAATCTAGAAAAGACCAGTCTACAGAGTGCAGGCAATCATTTAGTTTCACGTAATCACATGTATTAAAATTTCTTTTTATGATAAAGGATCCGTCATTAGATTCCATCATGAACCGAACGTGCAACTCCAACGGAGGATGATGTGAATCCTCCAGCAGAATCTCCTCAACAGCCCTGCTGATTGAAAAGGTATCGATGTCGGAGAAAAGAAGATCGAGCATGCGTTCTTTTTTGTTCAGTATACAATTGCGTTGTTTCAAACCGAGAAATGTGGCTCTGAATGTTGGGCATTAAAACAGAAACACCAACAAAGCATGCACACTGCAGATATGAAGATGCTCAGATGGGCTGTAGGAGTAACCAGACTCGATAGAGTTAAAAATGTCTATATCCGAGGAAGTTTCAAGGTCGCACCCATAACCGAAAAGATAACGGAAAACAGGCTTAGATGGTATGGGCATGTTATGAGACGACCACAAGACAACATGATCCAGAGAGCCATGGACATTGAAACTCCAGCCAGGAGACCAGGCAGACCACCCGCCACATGGTTGTCGAGCATAAATAGGGACTTAAAAGACTGCGAAGTGGAGCCAGAGATGGCGTTCGAAAGAAAATCTTGGCGCAACAGGACAAGGAGAGCCGACCCCAAATAATGGGACAAAGGCGAGGGCGAAGAAGAAGATAATCCTGTTTTTCTTCCTTTCATTCATAGAACGCTTATACTCGGGCTATTGTGTATAGTTATTATATAGTTTATATATAGTCAATATCTAGTTTTTTTATATAGTCAATATCTAGTTTTTTTCCTTACCTCCTTTGTAGCACGTTGATTCACTAGCCAAGTTGCAGCGACATGAGCCTTTGTCTTTTAAATCTTGGGGAGGGAACTCCTGTCCGCCTCTGATAACAACAGTCATCAAACCATCTTTCTTGGACCTTAGATCGTCTGACCTTTCTTTCGAAATGTCGTACACTAATGAAAGATCAAGCCAGGATGTAACGGTGTTGATCTGAATTTAAAAAGAAAAAAACGTTGACCAAAATATTACACAACTCCTGATCTGACCATTTTGTATTTTTTTCCTTCCAAGTGAGCTTAGATAAACTTCATTTGAAAAAAATAGTTCCGTACCTGTTGAGCTGGTGAATCCTCAGATGGGGCACATCCCATATCCTTATCAGTTATGGATCTCGAAAAGTTCATGCAAGACATAAGGGAACCAAGATCTTGATCATCCGGAGAAATCTTGATTTGGAAACAAAACTTGGACAGATCGTCTTGTAGCTTAGCATCAGCAGTGCAACAACGCACTCCTTTAATAAATTATTTGACAAAATATTATAATCTCACTTACCAAATAATAGGCTGTTAATAGGTTCTCAATGGCAAGATCAAGTTGAAAAGGAGCTTATAAAAACAGATGTTCTGGCTGCGATGTATCAGGGATACGGATCTTTACTGGTATTCACATTGGGACATGGGGCTACTCTTTTGATTCAATTGCTATTTCAATCTCGACCATTTACTTCGCAATCAATAACGGATTCAAAATAGACATGGAATTCTTTCATCCTTATAAAAAACAATTTTCATAATAATATCATTTAGATTGCAATTGCATCGGGATCGCGATGTATACTATATATATGTTTATATTATCAATGGAAAACGCTGAGTAATAGGTCATCCAGAGTAGAGACATGATATTTAGAACTTAGAGTTCAAAGTAGATTACTTCGATTATTAGCCAACAACTAACAGCTTTTTGAACTCAAAATTTCTTCAAAAATCGAAAATAACTAAGCCAATATGGTTGTATACAAACTTATAGTGCGATCGCTTGCTGGACTCTTAAGCAAACTCATGTCGTGAGTGATGATCTGAGCGAACTGCATGGCAGCTATTGACCTGTCTTTATCCAACTGACTTCCTTTGGGCAATAGCTCCACCCTTACTCTTCTGGCTCCAGGAAGTGGGGAGTTGTCATGAGCCATACGTGGTGAACTTAACCCTTAAAAAATCGTCGATTATTTGAAAACAATTTGTTAATATTGGCACAATATTTAATAAAGTTAGTGTTTGTTGTCCAAAAACAGATAAGCCTTTTTGTGATCTGGTAATCAACGGAAAAATACCACATTGATCTCCAACGTAGTCTCCCTATAGTGTTCTTTGCAAAACCAAATTGGTCACTTAAAATAATCTAACACGGATGATAAATTGTCGAGAAAAATCAACATAAAACTACCTCTTCGAAATTCCAGGTGGTCTTACCATAATGTTGTTTGAGGATCCCAAATGAGTCACTAAATCTCTAAATGCGGATGATAAATTGCAGAGACTTAAACCCTATGTCAGTAACAAAATGGCTGCCACCATCGACAACCGGAGTCATTTTGATGCTGTCTCCATGGTGTTGTCGTGATATGCTCAATGCTCATTTTGTCACATCTGACATACACCCCAATTGTGGCTAATTAAGCCATAATTGGCGGAAAGGAGTCTTTCCATATACTTTTTAAAAATGCGACTGTAATTTCTAAAATTCTTTTTCTCTTCTTTCATATTCACGCATCCATGATATCTGGCAGTCAGTGGTTACCTTGTGATCGCATGCTTAAATTTTGGAATTTTTGCCGCATATAAGTTGCCCGAGGTGTACTAACTTGGAGTCAACATTCTTCCGTCACAGCCGTCCTTAAATTCATCATAATTATTAACGATTTATGTTATTTAATTTCTTATTTTGAAAAGATTTTGTGACACATACCGTCACTGAAAGCGGCAGGCAATAGCCTGGAATATGTTGAATTGGGCAATCCCCATTCTGGATAATCGAGGTTGTTGCAGGATCCGTCCAGGGTGCGATATTTGCTGTCTGGATCACATTCAGCTGCTTTTTTGCCACATGATGGAGGGTAAAATACATCTAATCTGAAATTTTAATCAACATATTTATAAAATAACTAGGGTAAGCAGTATAGTAACTGGCCACTTAAGGATTCAAACATTTATATCTCGCTCATTTATCAAGATATTTTTCCAAAAAAAATATTTTATACAAAACAATTGTTTTGTTTACAATTTGCAGAATTACATTTTTCAGATTTATTGAGTTTTGTATTTAAAAAAAAATAATTCCTAAAAAGTGGTCAAAAAGTACAGTAACTGGCCACCTGATACAGTAACTGGCATAGGTAATATGACAGTAACTGGCCACCATACATGTTTTCAGGATTAGCTGAAAAACTATCAAATTATTTGTTTTAAAGTAAAATTAAGTATACAGTAAAACAAAAAAAATGTTTAATCATACTATTTTTGTATAAAAAATGTTGTTTCAGTACGAAAAACACAATATAAAAACAATATAAATAAAATACTTTGAAAATTCATTATAATTTGGCACTTTTTTGTAGATAAGTAGATTTAAACATAATATAATACAATATTAAGTATTTCAATTAAAAAGTAACGAAAGTATGAGAGATAATTGAAGCTCAAAACATTGTCACATGTTGTAGAATGATGGAAAATGGTACAAAAATAATTGGAAAAATAAGTCCTGAAAGATTTCCTAATGTACAGAGATGCGTGAGACACCCGGGGGACGTCAAACTCAGAAGAAATGGCCGAAAAACTTATCATCCACTTCCCAATACCATGACTAAGGTTTCTAAATATGCAGATTTAAAATTAGTACATGTTGCGATCCATGGGTAAGTCAATGCTCGATATATGCTAAGAAGAAATTCCTACGAAGAAATTAGAAACAAAACTTGATTTATAGACATCATGAATGGCTGACAAAATTGAAGAGACAATGTGCCGGACATGTATCAAGGCAAGATCCCGTTTCCCTTAAGAACTTGCCGATGGAATAGGGTTTAAGATGGATGGAATAGTTATGATCTGGATAGCAAGAGGAGAAACTTTGCATAACATGGCACCATGGTGTTGATAAAGGAAGCAGAAGTAATAATGATTATTTAAATACTTTCAACCATGGGAAATATCCGTGACGACCCAGAAAAATCTGAGCTTAAATCATCAACATAAAAATAAATTAGAGAGAGGAGATTCTCTACTTCACCTACGGGAATACGAACTCGGTGTAATCAATTTTCCTTTGATGACCCCAAGTAGACGAAAAAGGAAGCTACGAGATAGCTTCACTGCGTTCCTGTATAGTCACATCCTCCCACCCCTGTGAACACTTTTGGTCTAACTAAAGGTTGTGTCTACCCCGATAAGCTCTCCTGGTTTCTCGGACCGACTCGGTTCTGATGTAGAGCTCGTCTTATAACCATGTTGATAAGGAGACTGGCTCCATCTCTTCCACTTATGCCAAAATTCATAAGTTCTTCTTTAAAGTGTTTCCCTCGTGCACGAAACCCTGAGGGGTGGCCAACGTTCCTCATATTTTAAACAACTTTGATTGTCCGGTTATTCTAGATCGCATATTCCTTTTTTGACCCATCTGTAGGATTTCTTTGTGACCTCAGGTATTTCCCTCTCCTCCCATGGACTTATTAAGGTGAAAATCCATGACAGAATCTATATAATATTTGTCTTGAACACTGACTCACTGACTGACTGACTGACTGACTGACTGACTGACTGACTGCCTGCCTGACTGACTGACTGACTGATGTCATTAACGCCGCTAGATGGCGCGCCACTCGCACCCTCAAACAAGTTTTGATCCAGCGGATCGGGGATGCTTCTGAGCAACCAATAGCGTTTTGCCGTTATGCGCACGCGCGTTGAACATACAGGTATACTAACTAATATTATTAAGTGTTGCCAACGTGGGCGATTTATCGCCATTTGGGCTACTCGGAACGAGAATTGGCGACGACAAAATGCCCTTTTTTTGGTGAACTTTCACCTCTCCGGCCAGGGGCGCCACGGGCGCCTTTAAAAAACTAGTTGAATATAAAGAACTAAGATGCAGCCTTTCAAAATAAAAAAAACACAATAATTATAGTAACTGGCCACCCAAATTTAGTAACTGGCCACCCATGCCAGTTACTGTAACGGATGCTCCTATTGAAATGGGGGTTTTAAATAACGAAAATAAATATTATGAATACTACGAATATGGTTAAAAATTGCATAATTTCGAACGTGATTAAAAAACATAGTAACTGGCACCCTTGACCAGTTACTGTCTAATCATCAAATTCTTGATTCTGTTACTGGCCACCCCTCGGTATTATTTTAAAAATCCATTATTTCATCCCTAATTTCTGTGAATATTGTAGAAGCAAGCCTTTTTAATGAAATAAAATAATAATATCATCAAAAAACTACCATAAATTTACATTTAACACATTTGATGTATACCACTTCTCCTTAACAAATGGACAACGAATTAGTGATATTTTATACAAAAGTAGCTACCTCATGAAAAAATCACACAAAACTGACACAAATGAATGTCCGATTTCAATTAAATTTGAAGAGTGCATGTAGAAATAAACGAGCTATCAGCCTATCGAAGTTACGGAACAGATTATCTCACCCAAGTCTTATTTTTAAAGAAAAATTATCGAGGTGGCCAGTTACTGTTAATGGCCAGTTATTGTACTGCTTACCCTATCTTACCCGACAGACGTTGTCGTGTAGTCGTTAATATGAATATTGATTTCATATTTGTAATTTAAACAAAAATATATATATTTGAATTTTGTAAAATTAATACAAAAATATGTTTTAATATTATGATACCTCCCCGAGTGTTAACACTCGAATTGTTCGCGATTAATTGTACCTTCGATGAATTGTACTGACGATGAACATTTAAATTCGCGATGAATTGTTCGCGATTAATTGTACCCGATATGAATTGTACTGACGATGAATAATTATTCGCGTTAATTGTACCCGATATGAATTGTACTGACGATGAATAATTATTCCCGATGAATTGTTCGCGATTAATTGTACCCGAGATGAATTGTACTGACGATGAATAATTATTCGCGATAAATTGTTCGCGATTAATTGTACCCGAGATGAATTGTACTGACGATGAATAATTATTCGCGATGAATTGTTCGCGATTAATTGTACCCAAGATGAATTATTGTACCTTCGATGAATTGTACTGACGATGAATAATTATTCGCGATGAATTGTTCGCGATTAATTGTACCCAAGATGAATTATTGTACCTTCGATGAATTGTACTGACGATGAACATTTAAATTCGCGATGAATTGTTCGCGATTAATTGTACCCGATATGAATTGTACTGACGATGAATAATTATTCGCGTTAATTGTACCCGATATGAATTGTACTGACGATGAATAATTATTCCCGATGAATTGTTCGCGATTAATTGTACCCGATATGAATTGTACTGACGATGAATAATTATTCGCGATGAATTGTTCGCGATTAATTGTACCCGAGATGAATAATTGTACCTTCGATGAATTGTACTGACGATGAATAATTATTCGCGATGAATTGTTCGCGATTAATTGTACCCAAGATGAATGGTACGCGGTGAATTTTCCTAGACCCCTGTTCAGATAGTACTGTGAAGGCATGCAGTCACCTCGTCGGAGTTCTATCTTAGGTGTGGGTGTGAAGCAATAGTGCGATCATGTCACTCTGGTTGTTCAATTATTTTTTATTTTTGTATCAATGGGCAAAATAAGACATAAAAAATATTGGTGTTGAGTTAGTAGAATAATGGTATATGCAATATGAATTATTTAGTACTTATGTCTGAGTGTGAAAATGAATTGCAAGTGTGTTTGAAAATTGTGCAAAAAAAAACGTCTTTTAAAATGTATGTCAGCAAAACATTTTGAAGCAAGAACGAATTGTAAAATAATCGTGGAAAATGAATGTCTTGAGCAAGTAAATGAGTTTGTGTATTTAGGAAGTACCTACCTATGTATGTTTAGAGGCCTAGTAGGGATGGATGGATAGAACTTGAGTCAAGTGTGTATGAAAATTTTGGTAAAAAATTGACAGAAAAAACAAAGGTTGAAAGGGATGAAGCAAGAACGAATTGTAAAAGAGCCGTAGAAATGAATGTCATTATTTAGAAAGTGTGTAGGTATGGACAGAAAGTGTGAAAGAGAAATCGAACGTAGGAAAGTGGCTGGTAGCAGGGTGGGCGGTACACAGACCTATTATTTTTTATTTTATTTTTATTCCAACAATATAATATACATTTCAATTACAAAAACAACATAAAACATAATGGAATTTACTGCCTCACTAGACGCAGGTCTGTTCTGAGGCAATACTATAAATCAATTTTATTCTGTTTCATGCGCTTCGCGGAGTATATCTTAAATAGGACATGACATAGGCTATTGTCAAAAACAAAAAAAAAACATAGGCTATTGTTTAACGAGGTGAGGTAGACGATGAATAAACATGACTAAATAATTAAAATATATTATTTATAATTTGTGAGAAACAACAACGTCTCACTACAAACAAAAAAGCTTGTGTATAATGCAATTCTGATACAATCAATAATATAGGGGTGTGAAAAGTGAACGTAGACGAAAAAACAAGAATGTAGTTAAAATGCAGTAGAGATGAAGAATATGTGGAAAAACTCTGTGGGGAATGGAAAGGAATGAAAATGTTAGGAATGAATATGGTATGAAAGTAAGTGTTGTGACAAAGATGAAAGTCCATAAGTTGATATGGTTTGGGCATGTGGAAAGAATGGATGCAATCAGAATGACGAAGAGAATTCATAAATCTGAATGGAAATGTGTAAGAAAGCGTGGCCGACCCAGAATGACGTGGATCGAACACATCGATTCCGTCCTCAAGAAGGGCCAGATCAGAATCTACAATGAGAAATAATACGTCTCACTAAAAGGTAAAAACGCAAAGCGAAAATATGTGCTTGATTTTAAAATAGTGGTGGTCCGTTCTCTCTGCCTACCTCTTTCGTTCGTTATTCGTTCTCTAATGCTGTGTTCATACGTGGCGATATAAGGCCAGACGATTTCGCTTGCATAAAAAAAATATCGCTCGGTCGCCCATTGATCGTGTGATGTGTTCACACGAGTCCACCGACATACATTCAATCTGTCAGGTGCGCTGTAGTTTTAAAAATGGCGGACGTCGAGGTAGAAGTCGCGGAGTGTTTGGAGTTAGTTGAAAATGTTGTTTTAGACGATATAAAGAGACTCCTAATTAAAGAAAAATCTAGAAAAAAACGCA
The DNA here is from genome assembly GCA_963576905.1 of Mystacides longicornis. NCBI lineage: Eukaryota > Metazoa > Arthropoda > Insecta > Trichoptera > Leptoceridae > Mystacides > Mystacides longicornis. The sequence goes on from OY756435.1 coordinate 23,536,971, forward strand.
GATATTGGGTACGGAATTGAATTCTAAGGAGAAAAAAAAATTGCAGCACTACTGTCATCTGTCAAGAAATAGAAGATAAACAGAATTTTACTATAGATACGTCGCGCATATCTGCGCATGCGTGCATCGTTCCACCAGAAACAAAAGTTGAAAGGTACTCAACTTGAGGCGATATCGCTTTCAATCATTTTTATCGCTTCAGATTTATCGACAATCTGTTCACACGGTTCAATTGGCTGGCGATATTTTGGAGTCCTGGCGATATTCGCCTAGTGTGAACACCGCATAAGCGACACGGAGCGCGGCGGCGAGCGATGATGGGTAGAAAAAACTTGTTTACAAATAAAGTGTCTCGTTTGTGGACAGAGAATTGTTTTTGAATTCCTAAAAATAAAGTGAAAATATTAACATTAAGAAATTTTCTTAGCTCATGATTCAAGGAACCAAATAGCCGCACTTTGTCGACCACTGCCCTAGGGTTGTATAAAAATGCCATGTTATCAAATTAAACAGTAGGTCTTTGTCCAACATTGGACATAAGACTTTGTCGCTTATGCAATATTGACACAAATGTATATATTAAAAAAAAAACAGAATAAGTACTTTATTGTTTGTTTTACTGTGTAAATTTTTCATTTTGTTTTATATCAAATTATATCACAGTGATTAATGTATGACAATAAGAAAAAAATCATGTGGTTTACTCCAAGGGTCCGGTCTTTTCTGGGGGGCAAATAGCGGTCGTTACGCCATCGGTTTAGTCAGTTTAGTCGATGGTTTTTGTACGTATGTACATGGGTTCGAATTCCGGAACCGACCATTTCCACTTTCACGATATAAGCCTTTAAAGTGTTTTAGATTTTTGTGTGAGCCCAGATTCATTTTTATAAAAAAAATATTTTTTCGTGGGGAGATAGGTACGCACATTCTGAACGTAGGATAAAAAATCTACTAACCATTCTTGATTTTGTTTCTTGTTAGTAGGTTTTATATTTATTTGAAAAAAAAAGTAGGTACATACATCGAATATTTTGTGGATTTTTTCTGGACGTGGGGCTACATAAATATTATATTTTTAAAATTTTATCACTTTTTGTATAGGGACTTTTAAATTTTGATAGTTATTAGTAACTATATTTTGGAAGCAACAGCTTCAAAGGTATTGGAAGTCCATTATTGAATCTGTTTTTCCAGGTGACGATGGAACAAAATCCATCCATGTCGCTACAACCCATTGTGGATCAAGCAGTCGTCGCCAATCCGCCCTGTCGGCCGCCTTGCAATGCCAGTTTCTTACTCCAAGAGATTCCAGATCTCTACTCAAGCAATCGAACCATCTCAACCACGGTCTGCCAATATTCCTTCTTCCAGTCGGGCGTACAGTGCGAAATTTCTTTAGTGTTAAATTTAAGTATAGTGAAATTTCTTTAGTGTTCGTCCATTCTCTTCATGTGCCCCAGCCAACGGAGACAACATAATTATTTTGATGAATTTGCTGATGTAAATATTATCATATAATTGGGACAGTTCATCATTATACCATATTCGCCATCTTCCGCCTTCATTAATAGGCCAATAGATTCGACGTAAGATTTTCCTCTCAAACACATCTAGTCACTCCTCATCACGCCTTGTTAACGCCCATTTTCGCAGGAGTATGTAAGGACAGTGGGGCTAGTTCGAGTTTTATCGAAAGCTTATTGCACGCTAATAAGCGCTTATTAGCGTGCAAATAGTGTTCTTAAATCAAACGATCGAATCATTCGATCATTTTTATATAAAAAAAATTCGAAACTCTTTCGATGATCGTTTCGATATTCGATCATCGAAAACTTATACTAGGGCTATTGATCTTATTAAGGTCTTATAAAGCTGAGTTTTGGATTTCCTTGACATAAACCTTGATTTAATAAGTTTGTGGAGCCCAAAGTAGCTTCTGTTTGCAGCCGTTATTCTGCATTTAACCTCATCACCAATATCATTGGTATCAGTAGGTAACTAGGGAGCCAAATTATGTAAAACTTTTTACTCTTTTAAACTCATAGTTCCCAATAAACAGGCTGCCATGAGATGCGATTCGGCCTGCCGGTTCTGACACGAGATATTTAGTTTTTTGCTTATTGATTTCGAGTCCAACGGCTTTTGCTGTCTCTGCAAGCGACATGAATGCATCCTTCAGGGCCACTTTGCTCCTAGCTATTATGTCAATATCGTCAGCATAAGCCAGAAGTTGCACAGACTTGTGATATATTGTGTCACTAGTATTTATTCCTGATTTTGGCACTGCCCTCTCCAACGCGATTTTAAAAAGTGAGGAACAAAATAGGATTCAACTATACGATAAATTTTTTAATCAAAATGGGTATTTACTGTTTAGTTCGGTTAATAGTTCGCGCGGTTTTCCCATTTAACTATCGGCATAAGACGAGGCCCACATCTAGATGAATGAATACATCCACTATACAAATCCACATGACATCCAATGAATTTCGTAATAGTCACTATTTGGCGTGAATTTGGAGCTTGCGGCATCTTCGGTCCATATTTCGTTGACCCGCCATGGGCGAGTGCTATAGGTTGTTAATCATCAACTTCTTTTAGCTAAAATTAGATGGTATGGACATCTTTTCAACATAAGGTTCCACATATACATTCTTTGATTCTGTACAAGCGAGTTAAGGACATGGTTTTCTTGCATGGTGATATGAGGACCACCGAGATCGTACGTTATGACCTCGTTTGAGTTTTTCTTGCGGAGTCTCATAGTCCATGGCACTGGTTAAATTCAGACATCAGATTACATCCCTACACAGGTCATAGATAGGTAAGGGGAATAGCCAAATATTATTAAAACTAAGAAATAAAAATATCCACTCACGGATCTGGTGGGAATATTTTAGCCAACTCTTCCGGACTTCTGACGTATCTGTTGCAATCGTCGAATTCTGCTTGCGCCACCAGCAAACAGCTGAGCAGCCATACCGCTGCAATACACCCCTTCATTTCTACGACAGAGATTCTAACGGAAGATCTCTGTTGAACGGTGGAGCAAATGGATTTGAAGTTAGAATTCTTTACGAGCACGTATACCATTGCTACCAATAATACTGATATTTGAACAAATGTTTTCTAGTTTTGTTTATCTTTAATATTCGTCTGAGCTTAACGAAGAAATGTTTTAAGTCAGTTTTGAATTAAATTCGATATACGGTTAACGCCGTCTTTAGCGAAGTGGACAATAACAATATATAAAAAATGATAGATCAATAATTAAATAGTGAAATTCTGTGATGAAATTACGTAATTTTCTTCATACAATCCATTAGTGGACAGTGATTCCAAATCTGTAAGACACGATCCTTCATGTTCTTTACGTCCAAACACCATGAGCTTTGTTTTGGTGTTATTCATGTTTTGCCGCTGTCTCACTCCAGCCTCATTAACCCCATTGCCAAGAGTCTTCAAGTCCTCAATACTGTCCGCCAAAATGACAGTATCAAACAAATCAGAAATCGAATAAAATAAAAAGTTGTCATTAATCGTGTTGCAAGAATGCAGTAATACTGGGAGATGCGGAAACTAAACTAGATAGATATTTAAAAAACCAGTGGTCGACCAGTGCTCGAAATTCGAACATAACTAATTTATGTTTTATTAGTTTGAACATTATTAAGATTCCTTTGTCAAATGTAAAAAAATGTAGCCAAATGCAACAACAGTTCTAAGACCGTGTTTTGCCGATAAATCCTAAAAACTCTTCATACTCTTGATTATACCTAAAATTCATATTTTTCTCATCTTCCTTGGGGTACCTATACGGAGAATAGCCTATGAAGCGGTCAAATTGCCCCCCATGGGCCCCGGGCTGACGACGCCCTTGCATTACAATAGTATGCGTAGTGTTTTTTTTTTATTGATTTAATCTATTCTTCTGCATAGTTAAAAAAAAAATATTAGGTTATAAAAATAATGTAGTTTTCATACAGATCCCTAACTTTTTCAAAATATTCTATATATAGCCTTTGTTAATCTGGAATAATGTAGCATTCTAAAGGTAAAATAATTTTTGAAATCGGTTCAGTACAAGATTATAGGTGTATCTGCGACAGTCCTTCGTCAAATTTGGGGTGGTACCATTCCGATAATATGATATAATTTATCGGTTGGTGTTGGTTTTAAGTTGATATTTAGTTGGCTCATTTACTGCTTTGTCCATTTGTTTGGAATGGACCGCTTTTTGCCACACTGGACATGCGTATTCTGCGGCTGACAAACAATGACCCCGTGCCGATGTTCTCAGTACTGATGGCGTAGCCCCCCATGTAGAACCTGTGAGCTTGCGCAATATACTATTTCTGGCACATACTTTTTGTTTTGTGTTAGTGCAATGTTCTCTATAGGACAGAGTCCTATCCGAGGTAACTTCAAGATACATTGGTGTGGTGCAATGCTCTGTGCTCTCTCCCATCCACTTCACGTTAAGTGTTCTTGTGGCCTCTCTGTTTTTAAGATGAAATGTGGGTCTTTTTTGGATTTGGTTTGAGGTTGTTTTTCTCATAATATTCCCCAAGCACCCGCAATGAATCAGACAGGTCCTTCTCCACAATCTGGAAGGAATCACTTTGAGAAGCCACTGCCGTATGTATCATCGGCATATAATATAAAATGCTTTGTATTCGGGCCTGCCGTTGGTTGGTCATTTGTATATATCACATAAGATCGGGGCAAGGACTTATTCATGTGTCCGATTTGGACGGAAGGCTGCTGATCTGTGGATGGTATCGGAAAGCTGATCTGTTGCTGTGAGCTAAATGTCGATTACAAACTCTACTCTTTGACACGTCTATTGTATTTCTCTCTGATCCCGTAGGCGTTGAGAACGCTCAGAGCTCGATTCGTTAGTGCGAGTTTATAGCTCGAGATAAGCTGAACAGATTCTTTCAATATTTGATTTATTGGATTCTTCTCCGCTCCGGACAACAGAATAACTAATAAAAAGTTGAAAAAAAATGGGTAAGAAATGATATAAAATACAATATTTAAGTTAGTATGGAACGGATCACCTGTGACGCGACAACGGTATTTCCCTCTCATTCTTGCAAACGTAATTGCCGCTCTTACAGTAGACCATCCCACTTACTCCAATTTTCACACAAAGTCAACATCGGGCACATAGAGGTAGAATGTCTGCGCGCATATTATATTCTCGCGTTGTTCCCGCCTGAGTTTTGAATACGAATGAAATATGGATGTTTTGGACATATTTTAATGTTAATATTTTATTAGTTTAACTCAATCGAATTAATTTTGTATTTTTTTATGGGGGCGCAGTGCACATTATGTACCTACATACGAACGGGCCGCCTCGGATTAGAACCACAGGACAACGTCTGTCGGGAAAGCTAGTTTCTAATATTTTTACTCTTCAAGCCGGTGCGAATACTCGACTCTCTGGCACGCGGTTGCGACGCGTATTGCAAGACGATTTTCATTTTTCGATGAAGATACTTCATTTTACCGTTATTTTGATGCCCTCGCCTGGAAAATATTTCTAGAAAGTTGAGATCTTGATCTTTTGGACATTTTAAATGATAAAATAAATTAAACTGCCTTTGGAAAGAGCTTTTGTTTAGTTCTGAAAAGAACTTTTGTTTAGTTCTAAAAAAAAACTTTTTTGTTGAGTTTAATTATCTGCTAAGCAAATTCAATATTTGTATTTTCAAGCTAAAATTATTTAAAAAGAATTTTTTTTTGTTTTAAAACGAACTTTTTTGTTGAGTTTAATTACCTGCTAAGCAAATTCAATATTTGTATTTTCAAGCTAAAATTATTTAGGTTTGAAAATCACATTTCTTTAGTACTAAAACGAACTTTTGTTGAGTTTAACTACCTGCTAAGCAAATTCAATATATTTTCAAGCTAAGATTATTTAGGTTTGAAAAGAACATTTTTTTAGTTCTAAAACGAACTTTTTAGTTGAGTTTAATTACCTGCTAAGCAAATTCAATATTTGTATTTTCAAGCTAAAATTATTTAGGTTTGAAAATCACATTTCTTTAGTACTAAAACGAACTTTTGTTGAGTTTAACTACCTGCTAAGCAAATTCAATATATTTTCAAGCTAAGATTATTTAGGTTTGAAAAGAACATTTTTTTAGTTCTAAAACGAACTTTTTAGTTGAGTTTAATTACCTGCTAAGCAAATTCAATATTTGTATTTTCAAGCTAAAATTATTTAGGTTTGAAAATCACATTTCTTTAGTACTAAAACGAACTTTTGTTGAGTTTAACTACCTGCTAAGCAAATTCAATATATTTTCAAGCTAAGATTATTTAGGTTTGAAAAGAACATTTTTTTAGTTCTAAAACGAACTTTTTAGTTGAGTTTAATTACCTGCTAAGCAAATTCAATATTTGTATTTTCAAGCTAAAATTATTTAGGTTTGAAAATCACATTTCTTTAGTACTAAAACGAACTTTTGTTGAGTTTAACTACCTGCTAAGCAAATTCAATATATTTTCAAGCTAAGATTATTTAGGTTTGAAAAGAACATTTTTTTAGTTCTAAAACGAACTTTTTAGTTGAGTTTAATTTCCTAATAAGCGAATTCAAAATATTTTCAAGGGAAAATCATTCAATGCACACAACCATTCCGTAGGGAGCTGAGAGAGCACTTCATTTCCTGACATTGACTCCGCTCCCGTACCCCACTGACGCCTACATCGGATAAGTTGCTGCCTTGCTAGCCAAGCGGGATGAGCGATGATCACGCTATTTTTTTTTTCTTATACTTACATTTTTAAGCTCGTGCTATTTTTCGAACGGAATGTCCGAATTGAATAATTCAAAAAGTGACATAACGTATTGAAGCAGTCTTTCATTTTTTATGTCACATTCAATTTTTTTTGGTAAGGAGTAATACCAAGATACAAATGGAGAGCCTTTTCTAGAGGTGGCATTTCAATTATTTTTTTTTAAAATGGGTTCGATACCAGGTGCCGACCATATTCCTCTTTCACTACACAAGCTTTAAGTAGCTTACTGTGAAAGAGTCAAAGAGTGTATTTGTGTTCACTTTGAGTGAGCACAGATTCATAAAAAAAAATAAAAGAACACTTATTGTGGCATAACTATAATAGTTAGACTTATGTTGTTGCGACACTTTTTGTAAATAATTATGTGTTCTGCGAAGTCGTAGTACATAATTTTATTATGTCATCAATTATTATTGTTTTCGCAGTGCACACGATGCAAAGAATATTTTAGGTAATTCTTTTTCACCTTGGGTTACATTATCTGAGTTTTAGTCAGTGGCGGATTTACCAGCAGGCTAAGTAGGCTTGAGCCTAGGGCGGCGAATTTTAGGGGGCGGCAAATTTTCCCCAAAAAAAAATTATTGTCTTACAGAAATAAAAAATAAATAAATACCTAAATGTTATAAGATTTCACCACTTAACTTAACCTGTCAAAGTGAGGAATTTGACGTTTGTCAATCTGCTAATACTTTTTTATTTGGAGCGCGGTGCGGGAAGAAATGGGATAACCATCCGTTAAGAGTGCCTGGCCGAAATAAAAAAACGAGCGCGGGGCGCGATCGGGTCACCAAAGGATGCCGAACGTTACGCTACGTGTGACAACATTGAGTTCGGGAGCAAGAGAGAAAGATATAGAGCGGCGTCAGGTCAGCGACGATACAACTGGGAAGTCCCGTCCCGTATTTACTTCTTGTCAAAACAAATGTCACCTCGGATAATTGCGTCTTGCAATTTCTAATTATAAGTGTTTAGTGGGTTGGTTACGACAGGAGGCCTACAACAGATTTAACGAGTAGTTTTCATTTCTAACTAAAATAGGAGAGTTGTCAACATCGACCCTAATGGAAAAAGCAAATTTGTTGGAAATAATGTATGTATGCTAATGATTTAGAAACTGGCCTAGTTCAGGAATGCGCACACTTTCCCTTTCTTCTGAAAGAATTTTGATAAAACCAGATTCTGGATCATTAAAAAGTCTATGATCGTTTCTGCGAAATCAGAATTCGGAGAACCTTTATCCAAACTTGGATATAGCAGTTCGCATGGCTCTGTGTACACTAGCGACAAATTGTTCGGGTGAGAGAAGCTTTTCTTGCTTGAAGCGGGTGAAAAACTATCTACGATCTACATTATGTCAACAAGTGGTCGAAATTCGACCATAATGAATTTAAATTATAATTCAATTTCACATATTTTACCTATTTATTTGTAAATAAAACACACTTTGCAGTATTACTATAATATACAGGTAAGTATTACAAATATTTTATTGATAAATAAAAAAAACACATAATATACAATAAACAAAGTTATACTTTTTTATATAAATTTTACCCCCAAAGTTGAGCAGAGATCGTGTTGTGAGGAATTACTTATAGGGTTAATATTTATCTATAATAATAAAGGAAAGTGCCTGACTGACTGACTGACTGACTGACTCATCAACGCACAGCCCAAACGGCTAATCGTAGAGAAGTGAAATTTGGAAATCAGGTAGGTTTCAATACAAAACCTTCCATTAAGAAAGGATTTTTGGAAATTCCACCCCTAAGGGGGTGAAAAATAGGGTTGAATGTTTTTCAAAGTATGCGAATATCTCGGAAACTAGACATGGTACGAACTTGAGATTTGGCATATGAATTCTTCTATAGAAATGAGTGTTAGCATATTCGGCAATTTTTCCAAAATTTAACTAAAAGGGACGAAAAAGGGCACATATAAAAAGGGATGATTTTTAAGTGCCTCCTAAAAAGTGTAAAACTGGTTTTATCGAAATTTCAAAAAAATGATTTCTTCAGAAAGAGTCAAATTATACTATTTCGTTTTCAAAAGATATCATTAATTAGAGGGGAGGGGGTGAGGGGCACTTTTCCAACGTGTATGTGTGTGTATCCGTCCCCTCTTTATAACTTTTGATTCGCTTGATACACAGATCCTAAAATTTCAGAAAATATTGAATACTTTAAGCATACAAAATTTGTATACTCAGAATTTAGAATTTTTTTTTCAGTCAGGGGTTATCAACCTTTGAATTTTTATTTAATTTTTCCATATATCTCAAAAACCATAAAATCTAGAACCCTAAAATTGTGTATGTATATAGAAAAATACAATATCTAAAATATAATTTAATGAAGAAGTTCCAGGATTTCTCAAACTTTTTTTATAAAGAAAAATATTTTTTTTATGACAAATTTACGAGTTTCAGTGCCTATATTTCAGAATTTTATAAAAATATCGAAAAACGCCGAAACGCTACAACTAGATATTTTATTTTTCTATAAAAAATACATACATCATAGCAGTACATCTCAAACTTTTCTTAACAATTTTTGTAAAAATTTAATTTATTGACGACATCGTTTCATACAATAAACATACCGACTCAGGCCATCGACAGTTGGATCTTATTCGGCGAGCCGGGCCGGTGTGGTGCCGCGGTGTATGGCTAAGAACACGTAGAAAGCCGATACCGACCCGCGTCGACCAGCGCAAAGAATGTTACTATGCATTTGAATGGGGATACCCACAGAAAAGCAGGAACCCGCTTTCCGGCATGCTCATTTAAATGCAATGAAACCATAGGCAACAATCTATGAGCCGGTCGGCGCGTATCGGAATCCGCTTTCTACGTGTTCCTACCCAATGAATATATACGTAGGTAGGTACCTACCCAGCCCAACCTACTTTCTCCAATACACGTGTCGAAACTATTGCGTAATCTATAATATTAATATAGTTTTGAACTAGCCGACCCGTCAAACTTCGTCCCGTCTTGGAATATAAATAATATGTTCGAGATTTTATGTATAAATTTAAGTTGATTTCAGTTTAAAGTTATTTAACACAGACGACGACGTGGTCCTTATATTATTGAATATGAATTAGTATAATGATACATTCATTAATACCTTTTTAACTAGGTACTGTAACCGATGCATCTGTTATAAAACATATCATTATATTATTTTCTATCAGCATTCCGTGAATCGTATCATTTATCAAACAACTGATTCCTGTTAAACGCCTGATTTAATTTCAAAATTAGAAAAAATGTATAATGGAAGTTTTATTTTTATTCCGTGCAACTTTTTTCTTTCATAAGACCCTTCAGACAAAAGCAAACACGACAAAAAAATGGGCGATATAAGTTCAGCTGTTCTCATAGGGTAAGAAACACGTAGAATGCCGATTCTGACTAGCGCCAACCGGCGCAAAGAATGTTACTATGCATTTGAATGGGGAAACCCACAGAAAAAGCAGGAACCCGCTTTCCGACACGCCCATTTAAATGCATGGAAACCATAGACAACAATCTTTGAGCTGGTTGGCGCGGATCGTAATCGGCTTTCAACGTGTTCTTACCCATACGATGACCGCGCAAATTAGCGTTCCATTTTTATATAAGAGATAATACACTTTCCGTGAATTCAGAGAAACACTTTACGTACCTACCTACTTCAATATATTTTTCGTACCATGCATCCTGTACAGCGATTCTGAATTGTTTTTTTTACGATCGACATTAAAATCATTATGTAGGTACCTACCTATTTTAGTAATTTATTATCTCTACTAAAATAATTTACGGTAAGTTCACGAAAAGAATCTGGATTGTATTGCAATTCTTTATGTCTTGATCTTTCAAAATATTTGAAGCCATTTCATAAAAACACTAGCAAAAAAAAAACTATGTGAGTAATCTTGCTTTGAATTTATTGCGTAAACCATGAATAGCAAGTTGATATAATATTATGTTGAAAAAAGGTAAATAGTATTATGAAGTCAATAGGTAAATTATTTTATATCAAATGTAGTAAAAGTGCAAAATATTAAATTTTAAAATTATCTACAAAATCCTCACATCATTTTAGGATAGATCGTAAATAATTGTTTTGAAAACACTGGCAAGTCAATGACCATATCATTTCGTCACTGTATAGTGCGAAAAAATTAACTGTCCACTGGAACGTATAAAAAATAGAGACGAAAGGGATAGCAGTTAGCCGGATATTATGACCTCCTCACACACCATTTCCAGATCCCTCAGCTCTGCTTCGAAGGAGCAGAACACGAGGAAGACCCTCTCGGTATGAGAAGATCTTCTTTGTCTTCGGAACCCTTGCGGGAGGAAGAAAAGCGCTCCCCTTAAAATATCGGTGTTTTTATTTTCAAAAATTTATAAAATTCGTAGAATGCTAAAGAAGTCCTTACTAGAGCCCGGCCAGTGCGTAAATTACCATGGGTACAACGCATGAATTACGCTTACGTAGGCGGTATATACCAATTGGACTGACTCCGTTGCCGGAACGTTATTGTTCCAAAAATCGCGGAAACTATCTGCACCTTCAGCCAGGATGATATATGACGAAACGTTGTTTTATTAAACTTCCCTTACTTACGAAGACCAGCAAAGCTGCTGTTTTCCTCTATATAGTCTAATAGTCTATAACGAAATATTATATAGAATTACTCTATCAATTTTCTAAGTTGTAGAATTTATTTTGTGATTATAAGGTGTATTTCTTAAGTGATACTTTAATAAACAAATCAATGAGTTATCCAAACATGCCTCTTTTTACTATCCGGTATCCGGCAGGATATTATTTACGCCGCCGGATAGACCGGATATCGGATAGTTGCCGATATCCGTTTCATCTAATAAAAAATATAAACAGTGGACAGTTAATTTTCTTCCTACTCTACATTGTCGAAAATTCGTTTATAGTCGAACGCCAATTACTTATACCATTAGAATACTGAGGTTGACCACCTCACTTCCTTAAACCTCAACCGGTTAGAAAAGGCACAATGAGCCTCGGACGACTTCGAGCGCAATGGAGAGTTCTTTATGCCTAACCTATTCTCCTGAGTGGGTCCAAGGCCTCCCGTATTATGGGGTGGTTTGGGGGGAACCGCCACGGGCTTGATCTGTGTGCGGCTGGCTTTTTGGCAATCGGGCTAGGGTTTGGCTTTGTGCGGATCGGGTTTGCTGCAGTTTAGTTTCCTCCGGGCTGGTTTGCGGTGAGCGGGGGGGCTTAAAAGGGAGAATATTACGTTATTATAAAAATGGAGACCTACTTTACGTGGTCATCGCATCACGCCTGGAGGCCAAGTCGAAATATTAACGACAGCTCCAACGTTAACAATTTGTTGATATTTCCATAGAAATAACGTAAAAACTGTTGTTCAACGTGCGTTATGCAATGCTGTTCCAAATTCCGAGTCAAAAAAATAATTCTGTCAGTTATTCAAAATTAACGTTAAACGTTACCTCAAAATCTTTGGAAGTATTACGACGCTGCTATTATATTGAAGACGAAACGCATTTTTTTTTGTTTGGAAACCATTTTCAATTTGGTAAACGTTAACGTTCGGAACGTTAACAGTTTTCACGTTTAACGTTATTTATTTCGACTTGAACGGCTGGACCGATATCGTTTATTCTTTTTATGTCGTGTTTGCTTAGGATAAGATATTTATGAACTAAATTTCGAACCTACGACCAGACAAACAACAACAAATCAACGTGAAAGATATAAATTGAAATGTTAAAAAAACGTCTGTAGCTTTAAAAATGCCCAAAGCAGATAGAAATAAGTGTTTTAAAGATCACTAATTTCATTGCTTTTCGAGACCTGAATATTTTTCTATTCATATCCAGCAATATAAAAATTGATTTAAAATAACGTCATTTGATGGAATAAAAGTTATTCGAGTTATTTTTTGGGATTCTCATAGAACAATGTCAGTCAAGTTAGCGAAATTTTTAAGTTCGCGGGCTGATTCTATTTGTATAAGAAGCACATATTTTTTAAATACAGATTAATAACGACAAATATAAATAAAAATATAGTAATTTAATGGAAATTTTAGAATATATATTTAAAAAAAGAAATGTTGATGATGTTTCTTATTATTATTAATTTTGATGCGAATATAATTAATTCTGCATTGTTTAGGAAGAGAAAGCAAATACAGTAACACGTGAGCGAAGCCACGGGTAACTAGCTAGTATTCAATAAATTCGAATAACTTCCCTACTTGATTCATTTTTAACAAAAACATCAAAACTCATACATTTTATGAATTTGACTTTTTTTTATAGACAGATATTATAAAGACAGTGAATATGCAATAGTAAACAGAAACAGCAGTAAAAAGTTAATTTCATGGCTTATATTTTTACATAATATTTTTACATCGAGGATTGCCTTTTATATTTCGGGATTCTCTTTTTACTTCTTAGTCTTGCAATCTAGCAACTAACGTTTCTGTTTTGACATTTTAAAACTTGGTTTACTCCGAAGAAGCGATTTATACGATTGAAAAAAATGTTTTTTCGGATGCCCAATCAATGTATAAAAAGTGATTGGAAGATTGGTTCAATCATATTATGAGAATATTCATTGGTCTTCCTGGAATTAACTTAGAGATACGAAAAAACAATATTATTGGGAAATATAATTATGGTATTTTCTTGCAGATCCCGAAATATAAAAGACAATCTTTGTAAGTAAAATTCAAATAAAAAAAATCTTGGTCCATATTCCCGATACTACCATTTCCATGGCCTTTATTCCTGTCCCTCACACTTTGTCTTCATCCCTTTACCCCAGATGCGCCTGCATATAATGTGTCATTTTTTTTGTCAGGTTTTTTTGTTTTTCTTACTTCTTACTGGTTGCATATTTACTTTACTTGTGTTTTTATATAATTTGTGAGATTTTTGTATCACGAATATCTGTATATACTTACCTGTAACCATCTGTCTAATAAAATAAAAACAAATACATTTTCGATATCATTATCGAACACGAGCTTTGCTCTATCGACAGAGTTATTGTATTTAAATATTATGTACCTATTGTGTCATGTGAATTTTATATACTTTGTAAATCTTTAATTTTAATAAAAAAAAATCACTTTAATAATTAAAAATTTTACCGCTGTTTTTCATTTTAAAATATTCTTTATTGTAATGAAACATCATATTTCAATTATTCACGCTAAACCAGCCTTGGAAGCAGAAGTAGACGACGGTCTTAAGCCCGTAGTGGTTCAAATTTGTATAAAATAAACCTCTTAAAAATCTGACACTAATTGATTTAATATAAGTAGGTTCCTGTCAAAATATGCAGTAGGAAAACGGCGCAAGAATCCCTAAATATTTGGAACGTTGTTTCGATGCGATGATCTTACATACTGCAAATTCCTTCATTTCTTATGTATCAACATTCTGCATAGTACATTTTTAAAAATGAGTTTGACAGAGAGAAAATAAAAATGACACGTTATAAAAACTTCAACACTACATTAGCATAGGTTAAGCTTGGAAGTATTTGATATAGATAAATGCTTGTTCCGTTGAAAAAAAACGGGATCGGGCATCGAATCCTAAAGCTCCAGCGCGAATGTTGCCTAAACTGAACCTTGAACTAAACCAGTTGGTTAGTTAGTTATCTAGTTATTACTAGATTACTAGTTACCTATTAGTTAATTATCTCAAATATTTACGAATATGTAACAACTAATGACTAACAATACATTACTGATATTCGATTTTTGAATAGAACAAACCACTACGGACTTACCCTACCGTAATGTTAAGTCTCCGAAACTCATTTAATCGAAGTTTTAGAATACATACATATTATTTACAATAAAATACAATACAATCTCCCTTTTACACCCCACTCAGGGGCATAGGGAGGCAACAAGAGCTCTCCATTGCGCTCGATCTTGCGCAATGTTTATGACCTCCTCCCACACCATGTCCATGTCCCTCAGCTCTGCTTCGAAGGAGCGGAACACAGTGTGAGAGGGTCTTCCTCGTCTTCGGGACCCTGATGGGAGGAAGAACAGCGCTCTCCTCGGCTAACTGTCATTCGGCATCCTTAACACATGTCCCAGCCAAGTCCATCTCCTCCCCACAATGGTAGAGGTGATGGGCTCACGCTGGGTGCGCCGGCGTATAGCGTCGTTCGTGATGCGGTGGTACCATCTTACACCCAGAATTCTCCTTAGGCACTTCATTTCAAAAGCTGAGACTTTTTGTTCCTGGGCTTTGGTCAGGTGCCAGGACTCACACCCATAGAGGAGAATGGGCAACACACACGCATCAAACAGTTTACATTTCGTCTCGACACTAAACGCCGACGCTTTCCAAATCTTGGTCATGTTGTTAAAGGCGCCACTTGCCATACCGATACGTATCGGGAGCTCAGCCCCGAGGTCACCAGAGGTGGTAATGGTTGCTCCCAGGTATTTAAATTTATCCACCCGGGAGACCTGGTGACCGTCGATGGTTATCGGTAGCTGTTTATCGGGGCAGGCATTACTCGCCATGAGCTCCGTTTTACTGGCATTGACTCGAAGGCCGAGTGTGCTGTTTCGTCGCAGAGTCTTGAAACACTGCGCTGTAATTCCTCCACTGTCGTACTGAACAACGCTAGGTCGTCCGCGTACTCCAGATCGCACAGTTCGCCCATTAGACCATCTCTCTGTGTTATCGGTATACCTTAGAAACATATTATTGAGTTAATATTGCAAACCATTCTTTATATCTCTTGCGATTCTAGTTGCATTTTGATAATTATTATAGGTACTCTTCTTACCGTAATTTGACTTGATTCAACTTCTTAGCTTCGTTTCAGTTGGCGGAGGTACCTACTTTTCGACGCAATATTACTGAAGCAATAATGATTGACGAAATCGTAGCAAATAGTTCTGTTAAATAAATAAAGCACATTATTTTATTGGCACATTGTACTTATGAGTAATAAAACTCATAAGTACAATGTGCTAATAAAAAACATTTGAACAGTAGAAAGGGCGGACTTATCCCGAAGGATCTCTGCCATCCAATTCATCAGTAAAGAATCTTTAAGCTGTATTATGCGTTAAAATTCTTCTAGCTAACCTTCTTCGTCGTTTCCTCACCTAAAATTATATCAGTGAAATCAAACTATTGACACGTTGAAGTGATAAAGTTGATTAAAAAAAATATTCATATCGGTACAGGAAATGGGCATAGCTGGGATATGTGTTAAGGATGCCGAATGACAGTTGGCTGTGAAGTGCGCCGTTCTTCCTCCCATCAGGGTCCCGAAGACGTGGATAATCCTCTTATACTGTGTTCCACTCCTTCGAGCAAGAGCTGAGGGAGTTAGTGTGATAGGAGTTAATAAGCATTGCGCAAATTCGAGCGCAATGGAGAACTCTTGTTTCCTCCCTATGCCGCTGAGTGGGGTTCAAAGGGAATTTTGATTTGCTTTGATTGTATCGGTACATACTCAGTACTCACCTCTCAACTTCCTCTTTATGTTAAAATCAAAGGTATTCATCCAATCCACTTTTGTATAGTCCAACGTATTGATTGTGAAGTGTATAATTTAAGTCAATTTATATTGTGTATCTTCTAGTGCTTTTACAATCTTCCTTTTCGGTGGTTAGTTTATGATTCACTTAAAAAAATTTTCATAAAAAGATCAGGTTCTTCAAATCTCATTAAAACTTCCCTAAAATATCCTATGATATCCACACAATATGTTGGATACCATTTTTGAAAAATAATATCAAATTCAAAAAAAAAATACCTACTGATTGGTACACTAAACACTCCGAAGAAAAATATACAATCATAAATTTTAGTTTTTGACAACCGAAGAAGCGATTGATGCGATTATAAACCATGTTCTGAGGTTCCCCAATCGTAGAGATAAGATCTCTTCGAAGAATATCTGGTTTATCGATAGGAATAAGAATATTAGGAAGAAATATGTTAAAAATAAAAAAATATCTGTCAAAATTTTTTTTTTTACTTCTGTTTCATTTATTTATTGTACAACATTTATACTGTGCGTCTTCCAGTGGTTGGGATTCAGAGTGTAATTCAGTACCCGCAAAGTAAAAGAAAAACTCTTATAACTTATTTAGAACCACCAAAAGAAAATAAAGTTTATTATTAAAATCACTTATGGTTTTGTTTTTCATTTACCTTGAAATTTGTTTTAAATCAACACATGAAGCATTTCTTCTTGCACATTGTAAAAAAAAATCTTATTGCCAACTTTCTGTCTTTGTTGATGTGATTGTGATACTTGCCACACTATTTCTTTTATTTCAATTTCGTATTTATCTACAATCTTCAAAACTTCAGATGACACACGGCATAACGTTTCACAATTAACATAAGGTGTGTCAAAAGCTCGCCTTTATTATATATTCACTTTCCGCAATAAAATATTTGAAAAATCTTAAAATATCAGCTTACGTTCTTAAAACTCTATTGTAAGTAGCAGGTATTTAAAAAAATGCACAATAATATTAATCCAGTGGTAGGTAAATCAGGTGAAAATTCAAATTCAAATATGTTTATTGAGGAAATAAAAAACATAAAAAAATACATTCACAATAATAAATTTATACATTTTTTTTAAATATATTTTTTACCCATATTAAATATATTAAATAACGTTTGAATGAAATAAATAAATCTTCAAATTTTTTGTCGCGAGCAACTTTGTAGAACATTTTAAAATAAACAAAAATAAATTAAAATCAACAAAAACTTTGTCAAAGTTTTTGTTGATTTTAATTTATTTTTGTTTATGAAATAAATATGTCAACAATCAGGGTACCTTCGTTCCTAACACGTTATCAAGTAAATAAAGTTCCTATCATACGTCAATTTGAGTAATTTCACAATTGGAATAAAAATTATATTTAAAAAGTAGTAAAAAGTTTACCTACTTAGAGTTTTTTTCAATTTTCTAATTTTCCACACAACTTTTTTTATTTTTTTCTTTCATAAGAATCTTCTTCTGATAAAAGCCTGATGTGAGGGATTTATGAATATGTGTTGTTATTCAAAATATTGTTGTCATTATTTGAAAGTTTGGGAGCGCGATGGTAAACAGTTTGAAAAACAGTTGCTTATTTGTTTATGCCGGATTAGAAAGTTTGGAATTTTTACGCACTGAATGTATGTCCAGGAAACCATTTAAATGTTTTATTGTTTACAGCGATTAGTATAGAAGGTAAATTCTCCTGTTTTGAGATGAATGCTTTGATTTTTTTTTTACTTCAGTTCAATATCAGATCTCGTTCAGAAAACATCTCTCCATAGTTTATCGCAATTTTGTTTCCTTGTTAATCAATTTATAATTTCCGTCGCGTTTTATAGTTTCTGTAGTCATTGGGAAGTGTTTGACGATTGAGTTATGGTGTGTCACATATTTAGAGTTGTTTTGTTTAGAGTCTCGCGTTTGTTGATTAAACCTTCCGTTTAATTATGGTTTATTATAAATTGAAGATTCCCGATCTGAGCGGGTGGCGAGGTTCGAGGTGGAAAGGGACAAGTGACACACCATACCTCATATGTGTGAATGTGACGTGTTTATTTTCTTTTTGTGCATTGTGCTAAATATTTGAAGGTAGGTATGCTGAATTTCGGGTGAGTGACCATATTTTTATTAGAGTGTTTTTGTTTCGTCGCTGGCAGCTACCCCCAGGACGATGATAGGGCACAGAGATATATTTTTATGTTGTATTTTGTTTGTTGCTTGGTTGCCCCCCGCCAAGCATGCTTATGAGCGAGTTGCTCGATTGGTTTTAGCTGAGAGATATATGGCCGATGCGTTACGGCATTGTTTTGAATATTTGTGATCTCTGTGTGCCATTGGGCTTATTGTATTGCAGCATGTACCTCCCTGTATTGTTTTTACACGTCACATGTCAAACACACGTCGCAAATTGTTATCTGTCATTCGCGGGTTACCCCATTTTCCGATACCAGTGGTAAATGTTTATTGTTGAATCCGGTTAAGAATTTCATATTTAGAACCTTCTAGTAAGCTTAGTGTAGAATTTTCATTTGTAAAAGTAGGTACATTGGTGTGTTTGTTCCCCGTGAGAGTAATTTTATTCAGTCGAGCTATGAATGAGTTTACTAAAAGTTCGCGTCTGTCCGCGCACAGATAGAGTTTGTATTTTAGTTTTCGCCGCCGTGATAAACGTAAAGTTATAAAACCGGTATGTGTAGGAGGGCTGTTGGCGCAAGCTGAAGACCTTCCCCACATGACTGTCTATGAGAATGGGCTGTTGCTGATTTGGATGCTTTTCAGCTCAGTTCATGAGGTTCACTGGCGAAAAGGTCGCGCGCTAAGACCGAAGCAGTTGAGCGATTTGGAATTCCAATGAGGAAGAACTTGCGGTTTAAATGACAGCCCGTACGTAATGTGACTAGAAGGTTGATTGATTTGTTCGCTTATAAAGTAATTGAACGTTTATTTTGATATTGAGCTCGATAATAATTAAATGCACGCGAGATAGACATTAAAATTGTTAATAGGCAGGATCGTTTTGACTGCAGCTAGTCGTGGGATAATTTTCGCGTAGTTAAATCCTGTCCTATTTTGAGTCTCTGCCGGAAGTACGTTTAGGTATTTAGAGTCAAGAGTTGATAAAGTAAAATAAATTACATCAAGAAAAAGCGCGAATTTCTTCACTACGAGTTAATAAAAAGTTGAATCATCCAGCAAGAAATCAAATTCAAATCAAGCTAAAGTGAGGTGAGTGCGAAATTCATATTTTACATCTCACGCACCCCAGATTGAAAACCAGTATATCTATCTCACTCAGCCTAAATAGACGCCGTCATTGGCAAGAGCGAGAGGGAGAATATTTGAATCTGAAGCAGTTTATTGTGAACAAAACATAAATCCCTCCATCATTGTTAATTACGAGCAACAGCTCATACACCTCATCTTAACAAAGAATCTTTATTGATGTGCCCTAGTGCACTAAATGAAAGCAAATACTACATACCGGTTTCGAAGTTGCAGTCTGGTCATCCGTTAATAGTTTGACACCTTACAGTTTCTACATCTTACACTGAACAACTGAACACAGTTTATATATTTCAACGCTCACATAATTGGATTATCATAACTTTATAACCATAAATATATTATACAGACACACAACATCGAAAACGCATGAAACGTCAATTGAGATAGCAGCACTGAGGCTTTTTGAGATATTGACCGCTTTTAGAACTGAAACGACGTTGAAGATTGACTCATTGAGAGTCAATCGAGAAATTACTCACTAACACTGTTTTCTTATTATTCTGTTAACGAATCGAATCATTAAAGAGCAAGTTCGAACGGGACACATTGTTTTGATTGCAGTACGAACTCCAAACTGTCACTCACTTGGATTGGTAGCACTGATTGCATTCACAGATTGCATGAAACAACAGAAACTACAAATAATCGCTTTCGACTTATCGCTTCTATATCTGCAAATCGCCATAACGTCATTTTCAAATTGCTTCTTGTAAAGTAATTGAGTACATATTATTATTAATATATATTATTAGAAAAGAAAATATTAACACTAATAAGAAGCATAATAACAATATCATAATATTGATATACCTACCTACTGCACTAATATCAGCTGCGTCACGGGAGGTGATTCCTAATCGAACACGTAATCTAAAGCGTGGGTTCGATCCCGGACGTCTCCACAGTGTGCAATTGACTTTCTCTTCTAATAAATAACTTTCGACACAAATCACAATATAATGGACAGTGAACCCAAGAAGCTAACCAGGGTGCTTAGACGCAAGCCTACAGCTGCAATGACATCTATAGATAACAGATCCAAGCAGGACCCGGCAACCCCATTGGCACATAATCAGAACAACAGAAAATCCACAACATCTTTGCCATCTACCGAAGAAGTATGCAAGCAATCAAAAGTAAGGAATTGTGTTGATGCGGGTGGTATAGACGATTCTTCAAGCAATTTCCTATATAGTTTGCACGAGTCAATAAATGAAGTGAAAAAGCAACTCGATGTGCAAAATAATAACCTATTATCAAAGATGAGCGAATTATCAGACAAATTGTCAATTATTGATCAATTATTTGCTGAAAACTCACAACTTAAAGAAAGAATCACCTCTTTAGAGGACAAATTTGATAAACTGGAGAAATCGGGAGCAGGGAGCTGCAGTACTGGAGGTAGTGTCGTGGAGATGGACTCAATCGCTAGCGAGATGGAGGAGAGGGACAGGAGAAAGAAGAACATAATTGTGTGTAACTTGGAGGAAAGCTTAAAGACGGTGAAGTCAGATACTCTTAACGACGATAAGGTGAAAGTTTATAATCTACTGAAGGAAGCTGATCCCACACTATCATCCGCTGATATAAGGTGTTTTAGGCTTGGCAAGGAATTTAACAATGGGGCACGACCAATAAAAGTCATACTGAAGCATCAGAGTCAAGTTGGTGAGATTTTTAAGAATAGAATCAAACTTAATAATCGTATACGAGTATACAGGGATCAAACTGTAATACAAAGGAACCACTATATGAAATTAAAGGAAAGTTTGAACGCAAGAATCCAGAACGGTGAGAAGAATCTTATAATTAAATTTATTAAGGGCAGCCCCAAAATTGTACTCTCTAAGAACTCAAAAAACTCATTTGTTTATACCAAAACGTCAGGGGCGTAAAGACCAAATTGAGCGAACTCCGTCAGTCGCTTCCATCTACTGGTTATCACGTAATTCTCTTAACAGAGACTTGGCTGGATCCTTGCGTTGGAACTCCTGAACTCGGATTTACAAATCACCATGTGTATCGATGTGATCGTAGCCCACATTCCAGTAATAAGTCGAGGGGTGGGGGGGTCTTAATCGCGGTTGACAGGTCTTTAGCCAGTAGAAAACTGGTAATCAAGGGTAAATTGATAGAACAAGTTTTTGTATTGGTCAAATTGCCCCAAGAATCCATTATATTTGGTTGCACTTATATTCCACCCTGTTCTGATATTGCCATATATAAGGAATATCACGAAGCGATAGAATCGATAATGTCCAAACACAAGGATCACAAACTCATCTTGACTGGTGACTTTAATCTGCCTGATTGTGACTGGCGGATACAAAATGTGTTAGACAATGGCCTCGGATCTGATAGAGTGCAAATTTCAAACACCTTAAACAACGAAAGAGCCGCTGAGCTAGTTGACATGGCAAACTACTTCGGTCTTCTTCAGCTAAATAATGTGGCAAACAAGAATGACAGGGTCTTGGATCTTGTGTTTGCATCGCACTATGCAACTACATCTGTCAGTTGTTCTTCTTCAAACTTGCTTCCTATCGATTCCCACCACCCTCCCCTCGACATTACAATCTCATCTCAAGTTTCCGACTCGGGGGATAAATCAATGGCCAGACGTAACTTCCATAATGCCGATTATTCTACCATAAACACTTTTTTGGAGAACATGGATTTGTCATTTATTCACATCGATAGTGACATAAATTCTATGGTTGAACGATATCATTCTGGGTTGCAAGAATGTGTGGAAACTTGTATCCCCGTGAAATCTGTGAAGCGATCACACTATCCAAAATGGTTCAGTGCAGAACTTATACAATTAGTTGTAAAAAAAAAAGTCGCTCATAGGAGGTACAAAGAAACGTCCGACTTAGGCGACTACAATTGTTTTGCTGAACTACGTTCTGAATGTTCTTCTATGTCAAAAACGTGTTATAGACAACACATTGAGTCAATTGAAAACGAATTGCCGAGAGACTCTCGCGGTCTGTGGAAGTTTGTCAATGCAATGAGAGACGATCACGTGGATATCCCATCCAAATTGAATTATAATGGTCGGCAATCTGATTCTCCTCAATCGGCGGCAAATTTATTCGCATCTTTCTTTCAGGAGGTCTATGACACTCCGTCCGTGAATGTCGGCTTTGATTTTTCCCCCGATAAAACGATCAATTTGCCCGAGGTTTCATTTACTATTGACGAAGTCACAAGTGCGATCCTTGCTTTGGATACTTCAAAGGCAGCAGGGCCGGACGGCATACCGAATGTTTTTATAAAAAACTGTGTTACAATATTGGCAAAACATCTTCACCTCCTATTCAACAAGTCCCTAAGTACTGGTATATTTCCTAATATATGGAAAACAGGATTTATCAATCCCATATTCAAGAAAGGTGACAACGGTCAAGTAGTTAACTACAGACCTATTTGTGTGTTGTCCGCTATCCCCAAACTCTTCGAATCTTTGGTTGTAATTAAAATAAGAAATTCAATCAACAGCATAATCACTGAAAGGCAGCACGGTTTTGTACCGGGGAGATCAACCCTTACGAACTTACTCCTATACCAGAACAGTATTGTCAACTCACTCACAGCGAGAGGCCAGGTCGACTCCGTGTACACTGACTTCTCTAAGGCTTTTGATAAAGTATCTCACGACATTTTGCTACATAAGTTACGTGTATACGGGGTTGATGGCGTTTTCTATCAATGGATTGAAAGCTACCTCAAGCAGAGAACACTTAAGGTCAGATTGGGTGACTTCGTGTCTGACACCGTGTTTGCTCACAGCGGCGTGCCTCAAGGATCGCACTTGGGGCCAATACTTTTCAATGTTTTTATAAATGACATGGCTCAGATCTTCAGAGATGTGGGTGTGTTGTTGTTTGCTGACGACCTCAAACTGTATAAGACTGTGAAAGGTTTGTCTGATTGCGTAGTGCTGCAGAAAAATCTGGATAGACTTGGTGATTGGTGCAGACAAAACAAACTTGTTCTTAATATCGCAAAATGCCAGATCATCAGATTTCACAAAACTCGATCCAAGATTGCCTATAATTATTCGATCGACAACACAGTACTCGATTGCGTTACAAGCTTGAGAGACTTGGGCATCACCTTCTCTGAGGATCTGACCTATAAATTGCACATAGAGGAGATTGTCGGTAGATCTTTGAGGACTCTGGGCTTCGTCTTCAGACTGGCGACGGACTTTCAGTCCATCGATTCCTACAGGCTTCTCTTTGTATCTCTCGTAAGACCAATATTGGAATATAACACCTCAATATGGTCACCACATTACAATGTCTATATCAATGCATTGGAGAGAGTGCAGAGAAGGTTCTTGAGGATTATAAATTACAAAATGGGAATACCGGTCGAGAGGATTGATTACGCCTTTCTGATGGGCGAGCTCAGACTCCTTAGCTTGGCGGATCGTAGAAGGATGTTTGATTTGTGTTTCCTTCATAAACTAATAAATGGCGCAATCGATTCCACCGAATTGGTGGAACTGGTCTGCTTCAAAATTCCGGTCAGGAACACCAGACAGTGTGTTGTTTTCCGCGAATCAAACACTAGTAATAATTACACATACCACTCTCCGATCAATAGAATCCACAGACTGGGAAACCTGATGGGTGACCAAGCTGATGTTTTTGCCGACAGTTTCCTCAAGTATAAACATAAAATTATCAACTTTTTATTTTCATTGAACTGATTTCGGGCGGTTGGTTGGTTGTCGGATCATTTGTGTTGAATACCTTTTAAGTACCGCTATGTGTAGAGTCATATTTAGGATTAATAATTATCTTTCTGTACGTTTCTCTAAAGGACTGCAATATGATTTCAGTCCTGGTCTCCTTTAATGTTGTTTCAGACATGTGTAGCTTGTCGACTGTTTTGAACCTTAACTGAATGTATCTTGACTCTGTGGTTTTTGTATGTTGACATTGTTTTTTTTTTTTTTGTTATCTTTATGTTTGACGTCCCTATTGTCTTTCTGCCATTGACTGGCTCAGTGATATTGTTTCAATTCGATATTTCTTCTGTGAATGTAAGTTCTATGTGAAAATTTCAAACCCATTATTTTTCCAAAATTTCTATTATACAACTAAAACATTGTTATCTTCGATATTCTACTGTGTTTGTCTTGACTATTTTGAAACTACAATTTCATTTGATTCTCTATGATTTATATCTTTTAACAAAACCGTTATTGGTGTAATATATTGTATTTTTTTCTGATTTGTACGATATTATGTAATGTATAACATGTAAAAGGCCTAGGCCGTGTATATCATAAATAAATAAATAAATAAATAAATAAAATACATAGTCAAAAGATAGCTTTCATCCCCTGTAGTCTGTACACCATCAGGAACCTTTTTCAGTTGTATATATACACTATATCTGATGAATTTCGGCCCCTTTTTGGTACCTGTTCGAGGCGTGAGGTCGCATCGAATTGGGCCAGTCTCGGACCTTCAGAGTTTTTTTTTTGCCTGAATTTTGGCAAGAAGGTTCGTTTGACATGGAAGGCCCTCTTTCGGTGGCTAATTCCTCCCATAGACCTCGATCATGCTTATCAAGCCAACACGATAAAAAAGAATTGGCGCAATCGGTCCAGCCGTTTAGGCGTGATGCGACAAAAAATATTAATCTATTCTCTATTTACCCACAGATAAACAAAAGATCTGTGTTAAACAATGAGAGTGTCAAATAGGGTAGCTCAGTACAAGAGTGCGCAGTGTACAAGAGTACGCACTGCATATCTCCGGATCATTAGTAATGTTTTCTGCCAAGTTCAGTGTGTGTTTTATTCTAGAAGTGGAGCGTTTGTCGGTGGCCATTTTTTGTGAGCTTTAATTTATTATTAAAGAATCCAGGTAAGAATATCGTTTTTTCGTCCATTTGTTAAAATTTTTAATATTTTTGGAGACTGTGTCAAATAAAATCTATTTATATCAAAACACATTTATTTCATTATTTCGATTTATTTGTCATCTACAAGTTCTTTAATGGAGTTCCCAAGATCACGAAAAAACCAAAAAAGTTTGCAGCAGAATCGGTGCAAGAGCGTACTACCAAAACGTCAGGGGACTAAATACGAAACTTTCAGATCTGTATGTAAATGTATCCTTAATTTCTTATGATATTGTCATCTTTACTGAAACTTGGCTGAATGGAGGTGTGAATGATGGAGAACTTGGGTTTGATAGGTATTGTGTTTACAGAAAAGATAGAAATTTTAAAAAATGTGGTAAATCTCGGGGTGGCGGAGTGATGATATGTGTCACAAATAAATACAAGTCGTGTATAGTTAAATGTCCTAAAAATGATTTGGAACAAATATTTGTTAAAATCAACTTTCCAACAAACCATTTAATTGTAGGATGCGTATATATTCCGCCAAATTCAGGAGTGGATGTCTATAGATCACATTGCGAAACGCTGGAGAACATTCGATTTAAATATCCTGATGCAAAAATATTGATGGCAGGGGACTACAATTTGCCTCATATGAAATGGAGTGTGAATGGTTCTGAGATGAATGGATCTGAGAGTGGCGATTGTGCCGCCGAGGTGATTAATATGGCATCGTTTCTTGGACTGGGTCAGCATAATTATATTAGCAACAAACATGATAGAGTATTGGATTTAGTTTTTACTGATATGGAAAATTTTAATGTAGTGAAATCCGTGGATGCGATTATGTCGGTTGATGATCATCATCCTCCTCTTGAACTTGATCTCAAAATTGATTGTGAAAACGAGATTTTGACTAAAAACCCTACGCGTGACTTTAAATTAGGGGATTACGACTTGATAGAACAATATCTTTCCGGCGTGGATTGGTCATTTGTAGATGAAAACAATGATATAAACAATATTATCTCCCAACTATATAACATATTGGCAGAAGCAATCCATAATTTCGTACCTCTCAAGTGTGTTGCAAATAAAAAATATCCAAGATGGTTTTCGCGCGAATTGATAGAAATGGTAATGGCCAAAAAAAGACTACATCTTCAATATAAAATTTCGAATAATGTGAAGGATTATGAAGCGTTTTCTAGTCTTAGAAAAAGGTGCCAAGCATTGGGCAATTCTCTTAAAGCCGAATTTTATAAAAACATAGAAAGACAACTGCCAAAATCTACTATAAATCTTTATAAACTTACCAAATCCCTAAAAGATAACCAAAATGACTATCCTAAAATTATGTACTTTAAACATAAATGTGCTGATGATCCGAAAGATGTGGCGGAACTGTTTAGGGAGTTTTTCGAATCCATATACGACGAGGCTCTGATAGAGGAACAAATACCTGTACTACCATCAACTGACAGAATTCACATACCGCGGATAGTGTTTGCCAAAGACGACATAGAACAGGGCTTGAATTTATTAGATGTAAGTAAATCAGCGGGTCCAGATCAATTGCCCCCTCTGTTCGTCAAAAACTGTTCGACAGTTTTGTGTGAAGTATTTCTGAAAATGTTCAATATCTCTATCCAAGCAGGAGTCTTTCCAACATTGTGGAAGACTAGTTACATAGTCCCAATCTTCAAAAAAGGAGATAAGTCAAACGTCGCGGATTATCGCCCAATTTGTATTCAATCGTGTATACCTAAACTATTTGAAAATATACTTTTAAATAAAATTAAGGTTGATGTTTTGAATGTCATATCGAATGAACAACATGGTTTCATGCGTAATAGATCAACCTTGACAAATTTATTGTCGTTCCACTCAGAAATCATGAATGCTCTCTCCAGTAGGTGTCAAATGGATTGTATCTATACGGATTTTTCTAAGGCCTTTGACCGTGTCCCACATGGGTTATTATTGGCCAGGCTTCGGTCTTTGGGTGTTGAAGGGTCTCTCTTTGAGTGGCTCGCCAGTTATCTCTCGGGAAGGGGTCTTATGGTGAAGGCTTCCAACGTTGTGTCATCAGAATTCATAGCAAAGAGTGGGGTACCGCAGGGTTCACATCTCGGGCCCATACTGTTCAATGTTTTTGTAAACGATCTTCTCGGTAGTTTGGAGAATGTGCACTTTGTGTTGTTTGCCGATGATCTTAAGATCTATAAGTCGATCAGAACTACAGAGGATTCCATTGCTCTGCAGAACAGCATAAATTCATTGTTTGAATGGTGTAGGTGTAATCATCTTAATCTGAACATAGATAAATGTCAGGTAATGCGCTTTTATAAGATTAAAAAGCCTATCATATACCAATACACAATTGATGGTACACCTCTGGAATCACAGATGACAATAAGGGATCTGGGAATATTGTTTGATGTCGGGGTTACATTTGTGCCACATATCGCGGAGATCGTTGGAAAAGCCTTAAAAACATTAGGATATATATTGCGTATAGGCAAAGAATTCCGTGGTGTGGATACATTTGTATTACTGTTCACTAGTTTAGTAAGACCAATCTTGGAGTATAATTCGGTATTATGGTCTCCTTATTACGATGTTCATGTGCGCAATATTGAAAGAGTACAGAACAAGTTGCTGAGATTCATTAATTATAGACTAGGAATTCCCTTAAACGAAATCAATTACCCAGAAATTCGAAATATGTATGGACTGCAGACTCTCTCGGTACGAAGATCCATATCTGATATGGTATTCCTATATAAACTGATAAACGGTTTTATAGACTCTCCTCAAATTTTACAAATGGTGAATTTACACATACCAAAAAGAACAACCAGGGGTAGGTGTACCTTCAGCACGGATCTTGCTACAACAAACTATACTTATAATGTACCTATGCAAAGAATGCTAAGGGAGGGGAACCGATTAGGCGATATCGATATTTTTGCAACACCGCTAAATCGTTTTAAGAAAATGTTATTTGATAAGTATCGAGTGACCGAACTCCCTGTATAGTTTGTGTTGTTGAAACTGGCCGTAGTGGCGCTGTAGTTCGGATGTCACCAACACTGAGTGACATGCTATATTACGAATGGTGTATGGGTGAATGCAGCGAGTGAGGATGTGTGTGTGTGGTGGTATGTAAGCGTGAATTTTGAAATGTCAGATAGAATGAAAGTAAAATGGGTTTTATAATATCATGTATTTGAGTTTGCAGGTGTAATATTAACATGTTTTGGTCATCTCAATTTTGATTTAAAACCACACGAATATAAATTGTAAAGATAAGTTAAGTTGAAGTTGAAAGTGTATATTATGTACCATAATATAGTTTATACTATTATTATACTAGCTTATACCCGTCTTGCTTTACGTTTTTGATTCCGATTGTCAGGCTTGATCGGTAGGTAATTAAACAGGTTCTAGTCTAGCTTCCCATTGCTTAACAGACCTCTATAACTGACATAAGCACAGAAAAAGAAGAATGACACTTTTAATGTTTATTAAAAATTTGTATGAAGATCCTAAAAAATAGTTTTTTTTAAATAGCTCTAAATATATTAAAGTTAATGCAGCAAATTGTATTAAAGAACCTTCTCCGGCATTTTGCACGGCTCTGTGCAGATTCATATCTGACGTAGCATTTGTATTTTGAGCGTGATGCTATGATATACGGTAAAAATCAAAATAAAAAAACATTTCTGAATTATTATATAGGGGAGGGTGGGGAGAAAAGTGCCATTTTTCACTTTTAGAGAAATAACTTGAAAATACGACATGTAAAATTGATTTTCTCTTAATATATGCAGAGATGCATTATTCCTCTATGTTTTTCGGTAGAAAAGATTTTTCCAAATTCAAAAACAAAAAAGATCTCATGCATTTTGTTGACCCGTGTCGATTGGAACTTTTTACCCCACCAACGGGGTGAAAAGTTCCGGGGTACGGGGTTGAAAGTTCCAACAAGGATAACTCATACACAATATATTTGTTAACAAAATTAAGGGACTTTATTAATAGAAAACACAATGATAGGAAGGTACTTACCTACAAATTTTTAATAAAAAAATAATAATGTTGAAGTTAGTCGTCGTCTGAATCACAATTATTTTTACAAACAAAACTTGATAACCTTTGTGAAATACATTTCTCATTAATCCAGTCTTTACATGTAATGCATTTCACCCACTCTTATCCAGGTATACTTTCTGCATAAGATTCGCAGCATATTAAGTAAAAATATTTTTCATCATTTGAACTCGAAGAAAATTAATGTGTTCTAGGACGTCACTTTTCACCCCACCCCTACCTATCAATAAAAACATATCACATTTATTATTTAATACAAACATTTAACATTTTTAGCAACGAGCATTTCAAAAAGAACAAAAATAATTAGTAAATAATTCTGACTTCAGCGACTTATCTCAATACGTATGTTCACCACTCAAAAAAGAACTCAAACGAAAAAAAATACTTTTGAGGTGAAAAAAAATCAAATGAAACTCACAACCGCTACGACTGTCACACGCCGACTTCATTTGTACACGACATGTCGTAGAGCGTTTAGCTACCAATAGAGATGACCTACGTAGTTGTAAAATTCTGCTTTGTTGGAAATTTGATAGTTGGCACTTTTTACCCACGGCACTTTTCACCCCACCCAACCCTAGATAGAGGAGGGGCTAATGCGAGTTTTACTTAATTTTCCAATTTACCACGCAACTTTCTTAATTTTTTCTTTCATAAGAACCTTCTACTGATAAAAGCCAACACGACAAAAAAAGAATTAGTGAAATCGGTTCAGCCGTTTAGGCGTGATGCGATGACATTAGGTAAAAAGCTAATAAAAAAACATTTCTGAATTATTATGTAGATTTACCACGCAACTTTCTTAATTTTTTCTCTCATAAGAACCTTCTACTGATAAAAGCCAAAACGACAAAAAAAGAATTAGTGAAATCGGTTCAGCCGTTTAGGCGTGATGCTCACATATACGGTCAAGCAACGACAAAAGGCAAATAAAAAAACATTTCTAAATTATTATATAGATACTGTAAAAGCAACATGAAGTTGCGTAGAAGTGTCAAAATAAAATAAAATAAATTGTACACTCGCATGCTGAGTGACGCCATCATGACATGTTGGCAGAAATTTTATAATATATTTGTAATGTCCACTGTGTGCAAGAGTGCGCACTAGAATTTTGTACAATAGTGCGCGCGCACTCTTGTACTATGCCTAAATACGTATTATTATTTTTTTATATATCTACATAATAATTCAGAAATGTTTGTATATTTGCTTTTTATCGTATGTCGGAGCATCACGCTCAAAATACAAATGCTACGTCAAATATGTATCTGCGCAGAGCCGTACAAAATGCCGTAGAAGGTTCTTAAATACAATTTGCTGCATAAACTTTAATATATTTAGAGTTATTTAAAATACTCTATTTTTTTAGGACCTTCATACAAATTTTTCAAAAAAGACAATTATTATCTTTTAGAAACAAAATTACTCATGTAAACGTTGAATGGAATCTTGATATTACGGTATGAAAATGTAATAAAATAATTGTAGATTGATTTGTTATACATATAAATGTTATACAAATCTTATTATTCTCAATAAATAAAGATTTAATGAAAAACTTCAAAATAATTCCTCCATTTTGAAGTTTGACATATTTTAGTGACATTTGAGGTCCGTAAAACAGCTGCCTTTATCACACACGAGGGTGTAGGGAATGTAGCTAAGATTCAAACCATAGCGAGAGTAAAACTTGCAAATTATGTAGGTAGGTTCGTATACTGTAAGAATATAATATATTGTTTACTGTAAGAATATAATATATTAATGTAATTATAAGTTATTTTATGAGCATATTATAACTTTATTAAAAAATAAAATAAAATAAATAAATAAATAAATATTATTTGAGGTCGGTAAAACAGCTGCCTCATCATTATTCAATCACCTTTTACCATTCCACACATAGAGGGATGTAGCTAAGATTCAAACCACAGAGAGAGTAAAACTAGCATAATATTATGTAGGTCGGTTCGATGGAACAGTGAAATTGAATCAAGTGTGAGATGTAACATATTATGATACATTCAGTTTTTTTTTCATGTGAGTGGCAAATTATAATTTTTCTTCTTTCTTTTTAATAGACATTAAAAGTGTCATTATTCTATCTTTTTATGAATTATGAAAGTGTCATTCTTCTTTTTCTGTGCTTATGTCAGTTATAGAGGTCTGTTAAGCAATGGGAAGCTAGACTAGAACCTGTTTAATTACCTACCGATCAAGCCTGACAATCGGAATCAAAAACGTAAAGCAAGACGGGTATAAGCTAGTTCTTCATAATTTGTTTTTAATTACTTTTTGGTAAATGTAGGAAAGTTACATAGACATTTTTTGCTGATTTGAATGTAATATTTTTTTATACAATTTATTAAATTAACAATTTAAAACCCACTTAAAAATTCACTTCGGTGTTTTTCATGCATTAATATTAAACTAAATATTTTAAGGATGACAAGACGCCAACGTAAATCGTGGATTATTAATTAATCGAAAATGTCAGAAATCTGCTGAAGGAAGGAAATAGTCAACGAAAAGTGGCCAGTATTTTAGAAATAGCTGAATCCACTTGACTTTTAATGAAGTGTAATATTTTACACTTCATTAAAAGTACTAAAACTACTTATTTTAATTAGCTGTACCGATTAATATTTGAATAAAGTTTGTTTTGATAATAAAACAGATTCTTTATTTATTTTTTCATAAATAACATCATATTGAACTGATAACACATGCGCACTCTTGTACAATTTCGTGCGCACTCTTGCACACACCTATGGTGTAAGAGTGCGCATTTGAGGGTGTTTTTGTTTTAATTATTTTTTGTATTAAATACTTCCTTGCGATATTCTTCTGTGAACATCTAAGAGACAACATACCAAACTACTGAAATATATTATAAAGCTGGTAATTTTTCTAAAATTATCTGTAAAAAATCAATTCATGTCTTAAGTGCGCACTCTTGTACCGACCTACCCTAATGTCAAATATATCGATGTGTGTGTGAGTAGAAGTACAAACATTACAGTAGTGTGCGTAATGTTTTTATTACGGATTTAATCCATTTTTATGTATGATTTTAATAAAAAGATTAGCATTCGCCACCCCTTCTCTATATAAACTGTAAGTGTGCGAAATTTCATACTCCTCCGTCCGCTCAATTTTCGTAAAAAGGGACATAAAGTTTTTGCCTCACGTATTAATATATAGATAATTAAAAAAAAACAGAGAATCATGTTTTAGTCTTTTAATTAAAATATTTTCTTCCACCTAGTCCGTGTAGTGCATCGATACTCAACCTGCTGCCCGGCTTTTCTGTACGGCCCGGCACACTTTTTTCCGAAATATAATTTAAAAACTTACAATTCCATTCTATGAAACCTGAAAAGGATTGCCATTACGAACCACCTTACTTATTAAATTATAGTGTTTTTAGTTTTTACTCTTATTCATCCAGTAGTGAGCGTATGGCGCTAGTGCCCGTATAATAAGCGAATGTTGATTGAACGAGGTAGCTTTTTGGATAAAATATGCACATATGTTTTTTTTTCTCATTTATTAAATTTGGCAAAGTAAAAAAAAATGAGGGTCATTTTGATGTATTTCACTATAGCTAAATGGCCACTATTTACTGTCAAAATACGGACGTTCCTATTGAAAAACCCTTTTGGATACGCAAAAGTCGATCTCGGGTATATCTCACTTGCTTAACTAATACTACAATCAACTATCTGCTGCTAACAATAACTACCTCAAGTGGGTTTTTTTAATTGAATGATCAATATGGTTATAGAAATATTTTATTCATCCTTGATCTAGTTTAAATATTTTTAGAGAAACACAAGTATGAATCATGGGGGGGAGGAGAAGAGGGGTGCGACCCGCGTATCTTTTAAAATGTATGTATGTGGCCCAACGAAAAAAAAGGTTGAGTACCATTGGTGTAGGGTATCGAAGGGCGGCAAAATTTGAACAGCCTACTGGCGGCAAATGCGTAAATCCGCCACTGGTTTTAGTAAGGATCCCTATTTTTTTTTTAAAACATAATTTAATATAGCCTTTGTCTCCCGGGGATAGTGTAGCTTCCCAACAGTGAAAGAATTTTTCAAATAGATTCAGTAGTCATTGGAGAACCTCTAAAATTTCTTTATTTGGTAGGTGTACCTTGAATACAAAAAGTTTGCGGTACACTGACCAGTATAATTACGACCAATGCTTCCATCTATTTTAAACGATGTTGGTGTTGCCAGTGACAACCTTTCCTCTCCATCTCATTTTTTCCATCAATTTTGTTGTCACCCATTTTTTGGTTCCTACCCCTAGCTAACCAGGATGAGTGCCAATACTAGTTCAACATTAGAAGTCAACCGTATCGCACCGCAAAGGAAATAATCATTTTATCGATCTAATATTTAAATTATTAATAAATAGAAACAACCGCGCCGCGTATATATAAACCTTATAAATATAAATTGTGCTGTGTTGTTTTATGTTTTGTGTGTTTAAAACAAGAAGAGCTGGCAGCAGAGGGTGATCACCGTGGAGTTAAAGGTTAGTCCATCATTCCAGATCCTTCTTCTTTCCAGCTGGTTACGCCACACTTCAGCACAGCATACCACCGCATTTACAGTCCACGAAAGTCATTTATACCGCGCCACTCCAGATGTCTACAAGGCTCATTTGTCAATCACACCAATATCCATCAGCTGACGGTTTGTTAAAAGTCAATTAAAATTTAAAAAAAAGTACAAAACTTTTATTATTTATAGTGTCAAAAGTACTAAGAATAATGATCCTTACTATTTATTTCTTTCATAAGAAACTTTTCGTGACAATAGCAAATACAACAAAAAAGTTACCTACCGAAATTGGTCCAACCATTCACGTCACATTCACAGTCATGTGAATTGTGCTCTGCTTGTAGATCCTCCGCCGACACCTACTATAGCATCTCTCTTTCAAGCTTTTGAGCTGTCAGTCTGTAGCGGAGAAGAATGCTTAAAATACATCGGACAGCAAGAAAACAAACATCTCAATTCTGCAAGAAGCATCGGTCAGGCTATCAACTGTCTATCCCCAGCTTAAACTCGAATACTTTAGTACTGTAGCTTGCAGGGAAGACGAATATCGTATTGGTAGGGAGAGCGCCGGTAATAAGATCCAGAGGCAGTTAAAGCAGAATAACGCTCCAACATGCTCTGTAAATCTGGCTGCGGATAGACATGATCCCGTTTCTAGGACGTAATAAAATAATAATTATTCTATAATACCTGTTTAAATAAAAAGTAAAAACACCTATTACGTATCTCCAAGAAGAAAGTTGAAAGGTTCTTCTTCACCTCTGACCACACTTGGGACCATAGTACCTCCTTACCTCTTCCTTCTCGACCTCAGAAGAATCCTTGATGAAGACGTGGGCAGGAACACACTTAGGAGTGAAGCACTTCGTGATGAACTCCTCACAGAGAGAGAGAATAGAAGTTGGTAGAACTTTAATTACTTATTAGGAGTGAAGCACTTCATGATGGACTCGCCATGGAGAGAGAGAATAGATGTTGGAAGAACTTAATCACTTATTAGATTGAAGCACTTCGTGATGAATTCCTCACAGAGAGAGAGAGAATAGATGTTGGAAGAACTGAATCACTTATTAGATTGAAGCACTTCGTGATGAATTCCTCATAGAGAGAGAGAGAATAGAGGTTGGAAGAACTTTAATTACTTATTTAGATTGCTCGGCTAGCATATTTCAGAAAAGTATTTTCTTATGACTTTTTATTTAAAACTTTTAAGTATTCATTTGATAGAGCACTTTGTCCAGGGATGATCGTGAAAGTCCGCAGAGATTCAGACCTGACACCCTCAATTCTTCAGGAAAAGTCACTTTACTTTAAAAACAGACTTTATTCACGTATTATGGTTTTGCAGTTTATAATTACAATCAGCACAAACAATTTATGAATCACCAATTTATAAATAATACTTAATGAATATTTAGGGTTATACAATTTTCATATTTTAACTTTAAGCCATTGAAGTGACACACTTATTGTTATAAGTAGTAACTTAAAAGTTAGTAATTTATTGTTGTATTGTGAGACACTGTGCACCGTATTATTTTTATTTATTTAATTTTAACCTTTAACTGAATCTATTGTTCTATATGATATTATTTAATTCACTCGATTATTATTATTGTCCTGCAGACAACTTGGGAAATTTAATCCGATACATTACGAGTTATTTATTATTATTATAGTCTACGCGAACAACTTAGAAATATTAATTCGATTTATTACGCGTTATTTAATTCAACGGACCGGGTGCCGTGACTTACCTCGGAGGCAGTCAGATTGCAAGAGGACGCTTCCAGGAGCTTCTCGTGGCGGCAGCCCGCACAGACTGACCCCCACTCTAGGAAAAGATGGCGGACGTGGTCCTTATTGGACGAAATTAGACGCCCTTAAAATTATTTGTTACCAAAAGCAAGATGGCTGCATCTCTCTAGACCCAATTAGAGACCAGGCAGGTACCCTTAAATTCTAGTTCCGCCTTTTTCGTGTAATTTAAAAAGGACATGATCTATCACGCACTCGAATCGTGATTCCATATACTTTGACCTCGTCGACAGAGGATGCCTGATATGGCCAAGGGCGCGTGTCATCTAGAGTTTGAACTCGTGTGCAAGTACCTGTCTTTGCTAGACTGTGAGAAATTATTGAGATGATATTTTGTTTAAAATCTAACTTTTATTTTGTTACGAAGAGATATTATTTTATACCCATTACAAAGTGTATTTTTATTAAACATGACGTTGGTGTATGCTATATTTATATTGTTTAATTTTAATATTGTTTCTTCTTATTCCTTCCACTTTTGAAGATCGACTACTGGGATGGAACTGCAAGGCACGAGCTCACTAAAAACAAAATGTTCGATTACATTTCAAAATCATGTCCGCCATGTTGCCAGACGTAAAAATTACGGCTATGAGTGTTTCATATGTGAAAAATATTCATTTTGGAATTAATATATAGGTAGGTACTTACGCTGGGCTTTTGAGTGCGCGGAATGAATTTTTTTGTATTTTCCCTATGGATTTTTCATTATTGCAAAGCAATCTTGAAAGAGAACTCTTTTTGAGTTGTGCTAATTGTGCTGTAAATAAGGATAAAGATTTTTTTAATAATTAATTAGGCATTCCACCCATAGAGGGGGATAAAGATAATACACTTAAATATATTTTGTCAAACTAATACTATCCAATCAACTGGTTTAGTGGAAAAGGCAAGATTTCTAAAATAAACTGATTGCGGACATCGTTTCAAATTTATATAATTTAAATTCTTTCTTAGTTGTGTTGCGGCCATGTTTCGCATGACGACATATTCCACTAATAGCGTTTCTCCATGATGTCGACACCCGGTAGCAGCCTGCCACATCGTACAAAGCCGCACAACTATCAGTCACCGACAAGTCTGCATCTCTCGTTAGAGAATATATGTATTGTGTTCTGTGGTCTGCATAGAGTCAACACAGAACACGCACCTTCCATCTCGCGACGCACATCGCGGTGCGTCACATGGCGCCCGTGCAGTAATATGTACTTCATACTTTGTAATACGTTATTAAATTTCATCAATAAACCCTATCATACATCCAAAACCTGTGCACATTCACTCTACCCACTACACCTCCAACAGTTGCTATTGTAGCTGCTTGCTTGCGTACTATTATTATTGGTGTAGAGAAACAAACATATTATGTTGAAAGAAAGTTAAACGAACATTTATAAGATTGGACTGATCATGACATACATGTTTCAAGATTTCTTAATGTGATCATTTTAACCATATGAGGTGTTAAATTACAAACACCGATCCGTCTTTTTATCATAAGTCTTCAGAATGTCGATTAACTTGAGTGAATACTTAAACGACTGAATGTTTTATTGTTTTGTTACCTTCCGTAAATCCAGCTTCTATGTGCTCGAACCAGAAACGATCCGCTTGTCTTGTTCTTTTGAATTGATCTAAAACGATGCATTGGAATGTTGGTCCAAGCAGAGATCCAGACACGTCCTCTTCCAAAGCACCACCAATCGTCAGATCTACGTCCAAATAGCTGTTGTAAAGTTTACGCATCGCATTGATGTCCTGTTGATGAAACAAATAGATATTAACATATTTGCAGATGATCAAGATTAATCATCCAAGATTAAATGCACTAACCTGTGGATGATTTAACTCTTTAGGCAAACTTTCAAAGAGGGACATGTTGAAGTTTCTGTACAAGAGGTCCCAATTCATTAACAAAAATACCGTTTCAAATTTTCTCAATGTCTCCCTTGGAAACCATTTTATGCCATATTATATTGTACTTATACACAAAATATCCAGTAACTATATCCTCAGTTATCAGTTTTGACTTAATATTATGCAGCATTTATTTATTTATTTTATTATTTATGCATATTAAAAAAATAGTGTATAAAAAAGACAATGGCGGGATTATAGCCGAAGCAATCTCTAACATTCAACCACATAATATGATAAAATAAAAATATATATACATGCATATACATATCCCTCTCCTCACACGAGCTCTGCTCTATTGGAGAGGTTATATATATAAAAAAAAATCAAGGGAAAATATCTGTTTAATAACATCCAATCCAAATCCAAACTCCCTTTAGACCCCACTTAGGGGCATAGGGAGGCAACAAGAGCTCTCCATTGCGCTCGATCTTGCGCAACGTTAATGACCTCCTCCCACACCATGTCCAGATTCCTCAGCTCTGCCTCGAAGGAGCGGAACACAGTATGAGAGGGTCTTCCTCGTCTCCGGGACCCTGATGGGAGGAAGAACAGCGCTCTCCTCGGCCAACTGTCATTCGGCATCCTTAACACATGTCCCAGCCAAGTCCATCTCCTCCACATAATAGTAGAGGTGATGGGCCCACGCTGGGTGCGCCGGCGTATAGCGTCGTTCGTGATGCGGTGGTACCATCTTATACCCAAAATTCTCCTGAGGCACTTCGTTTCGAATGCAGATACTTTTTGTGCCTGGGCCAGAGTCAGGTGCCAGGACTCACACCCATACAGGAGAATGGGCAACACACACGCATCATACATTTTACATTTCGTCTCGACACTAAACGCCGACGCCTTCCATATCTTGGTCATGTTGTTGAAGGCGCCACTTGCCATACCGATACGTATCGGGAGCTCAGCCCCGAGGTCACCAGTGGTGGTAATGGTTGCTCCCAGGTACTTAAATTTATCCACCCGGGAGACCTGGTGGCCATCGATGGTTATCGGTAGCTGTTTATCGGGGCAGGCAATAACATAATATTTGTAATTGTGTAACATTTTTCTGTGAATAAAGTTTCTGTACAAACACTTACACAGAATACATTTAATCAGCAAACATCAATAAAATCAACAAATAAAAAAAAAACTTTTACACAAAATTTTACACCAAATAGGATAGTATATAGGGTGGAAAAATGGGGTAGGATAGGGGAAATAGGGTCTATAAATTCAATCAAAATTGTAAAATTAATGGCCTTTGAATGTTAATAAAACCACGGTGCTTGTTTTTGAAAGAAAAGACATAAGAACGCGGTGTTGTATGAAAGTGTAGCGGTATGATTTGGTAAGTTATCACAAGGGGCTACATAAAGATTGCGTGTTCAGTATAATATCGTTTATTGATGATCACGAGAGAAGCGCAGACTACGAAGTGTTGGGTAGAACTGGCTAGTCTCGGATGGTACAGCGTATAATATAGCTGCTTCCTCGGAGTTTGGTGCCGTGTGCATCGGGACGGGATGCGTTATCTCTACATGTAGGTGGTCGTGCTTGTGCAGCTATGATATACCTACGTACCTCCCTCCTTGGAAACCTCCTTACAGATGTTTAATAAAGCATTAATTATGTCAAAATATCATATGAAAAAGTTCAAAATGTCATGCGAATAAGTACAACAATGTCAATAAAATTATGAGAGAATACAATGATTGTTTCATTTTCTTAATCTATACCTTATATTGTAAACATATTTT
Source organism: Mystacides longicornis (assembly GCA_963576905.1). Classification (NCBI taxonomy): domain Eukaryota; kingdom Metazoa; phylum Arthropoda; class Insecta; order Trichoptera; family Leptoceridae; genus Mystacides; species Mystacides longicornis. The sequence continues at coordinate 23,576,694 of OY756435.1, forward strand.
CATGATTGCAAGAGATGATTCATTTCGAAGAAATAAAATGATTTTATCAAATACTAGATGTCCGCCCCGGCTTCGCGCGGGTAGATAGGTACTTAAAAATAATTTAGTTTTCATACAAATCCACTTACATTTTCAAAATATTTTATAGCCTATGTTAATATTCTGGAATAATGTAGCATTCTAATGGTAAAAAAAAATTAAATCGGTCGAGTAGTTTTATAGTTTATTTGTTAGATATATACATAGACGTGTATCTGCGGCTGTCCTTCGTCGAATTTGGGGTGGTACAATTCCGATACCAGATATTATAATTTATCGGTTTATCGATATTTGCCACACCGGACATGCGTATTCTGCCGCTGACAGACATAGACCCTGTGCCGACGATCTCCGTACTGATGGCGTAGCCTCCCATGTAGTACCCATGAGCTTGCGAATATACTATTTAGGCACATACTTTTTGCTTTGTGTTAGTGCAATGTTCTCTATAGGACAGAGTCATATCCAAGGTAACTTCAAGATACATTGGTGTGGTGCAATGCTCTATGCTCTCTCCCATCCATTTGACGTTGAGTCTTCTTGTGGCCTCTCCGTTTTTAAGATGGAACACTGTCAGCTGGGTCTTTCTTGGATTTGGCTCGAGGTTGTTTTTCTCATAATATTTCCCCCATAGAGCAGAATTGGATTTACTTTACCACCGTGACTACCTTCCGATAAAACAGAGAATAGGGGTACTGAGCGAGCGAATGAACTGAGTCGTGCGGCATTTCTACTTGACATGACCCCCCTCCCCGCTCCCTTACTGGCGTCTACATCTTTTCTACATCCTTTCTACATCTTGCTTTTTTTCCCAATACTCACATTTTTAAACTCGTGATATCTTTCGAATGGAATGTCCGAATTGAATAATTCAAAAAATTATACAAACATATTGAAGCATGCTTGAATATGCACTAATTTATTTTAATGAGGAGTAACACCAAGATACCAATAAAGAGCCTTTTCTAGAGGTGACTATTAATTAATTTTTTTTTTAAATAAAAGAACACTTATTGTGGCATAACTATAATAGTTTGACATATGCTGTCGCGATACTTTTTGTAAATAATGATTTCTCAAATTTGTAGTACATTATTTTATTCTATCATCATTATTTTTCACAGCGTTCGCGATAAAAAGAATATTTTAGGTAAATTTTTTACACCTTGGGTTACATTATTGGAGTTTTCGTAAGATAACCAATTTTTTTGGAAATTCAATATAGCCTATGTTCACCGGGGATAGTGTAACTTCCCAAAAGTGAAAGAATTTTTCAAATCGGTGCAGTAGTTTTTTTTATTTTATTTTTTTCATTTTTTTTTTTATTTTTTTTTATTCGAACAAACTTACAGTCATTAAATAAAATATTACAAAATTCATTGAATATTAATAATAGACCATTTCAGTTTTGGAGCCTATTCAATGCAAACAAACAAACAAACAAAAAATCAAATATTTCCTCTTTATACAGGGTTACAGGAAAAGTCGTACGGAATATTAAAGGACGTTATTATTTAGGTCATTTCTGATGGATTTGATTCATAATATGGTGTCCGAAACTTAACCGTTATGGAGATATTGAACTTTAAAGATTTTGAAAAAAAATCCTTTCTTTTTTGCCTTTTTATCGATTTCTTCGGATTAGAGGTCCTTGGTGTTGTATAGGTCTATGGCAGTATTTAGTTAATGGCAACACTGCATCATAAACGTAGTATAAAAGAACTGTCATCCATGCAACCGGTCTCTTCTTCATCTAACATGTCTATGGGACACAATAAACAACATTATGATTTACAAAGTATTTTAACTTAACATGGTGTCAGGTGTAAAAACATTTTCTATTAAAAAAAAGTAGTGAATATAAAAATAAACAGTTTTAAATCAAAATAAGCAAAATTTGCAAGCGTCAGGCCAAGAATGTTTAAAAGATTGCATTACTTCTTCATCACATGGGAGAAAATCCAATTGAAATATTCAACACATGGGAGGAGGATATTATGACATCTAAGTACACAAGTATTGTAGAAAAATTTCATCAGTATTATTATAATCCGAAAATTAACATAACTTTAGAAAGATATTTTTTTTTTACTAAAAAACAAGGTGACAACGAAGATTTCAATTCATACCATACTGATTTAAAACTCAAAGTGGAGACATGTGACTTCAAAGCATTGTAAAATGAAATTTTAAAAGACATCTTTATAATAAATATTAATGAAAAATATACTGACGTTCAACTTAAATTAATACAAAGAAAATTATCAGATTTTGATCAAGCTATGGAGATAATAAAAAGTGAATTATCTGCCAAGGAAGCAGTACAGAAGATGCAGCATAAACAAGTATTGAAGGTCAACTATAACGATAGAAGCAGCACCTGGAATGAGCAGTCCAGGACTAATACACACGTTAATAGGAAGGACGATTCCTCAGGAAGACATTAGAACAGGTGGTCGAAGAATACATCAACAAAGACAACGGGGGAGATGAAAAGATGTACTAGATGTGGGAACTTCCACAGCACACAATGTCCGGCATTAAAAGCTAAGTGTAGAATTTGTTTGAAATTTAGACATTTTGCCATTGTACGAGTATGTAGAAGTTATGGAAATAGAAGATTGAGAATGTTATCAAATTGATGATAAACCTCTGAAATTGGCACAGGTGAAAAATTTGGACACGAGTACGATAATAGGTCAGTAAAACTTATGTACTATGACTATTATAATAAGAAGAGGAACAATAATTTGTCATACAGATTAAGTAGGGTTACTATAAACAACATGAAAAGTTATAAAAAAAATAATAAATGGGAAATTAGTGTACAAATAAATAATAAAACTTTATATGCAAATATTAATACAGGTGCCATGGTAAATGTAATTTCATTTGAAAATTAAAAAATTAACAGTAACAGCATTTGGGGGGTTTCGTGTTCCTATAATGGGAGAATGCTTGCTTAATTGTATAATCCAATCCAAATCCAAAATCCCTTAAGACCCCACTTAGGGGCATAGGGAGGCAACAAGAGCTCTCCATTGCGCACGATCTTGCGCAACGTTAATGACCTCCTTCCACACCATGTCCAGATTCCTCAGCTCTGCTTCGAAGGAGCGTAACACAGTATGAGAGGGTTTTCCTCGTCCCCGGGACCCTGATGGGAGGAAGAACAGCGCTCTCCTCGGCCAACTGTCATTCGGCATCCTTAACACATGTCCCAGCAAAATCCATCTCCTCCACATAATAGTAGAGGTGATGGGCTCACGCTGGGTGCGCCGGCGTATAGCGTCGTTCGTGAATTGTATAATTAACCAACAAAAAAGTATGATAAAATTTATTGTATGCAAATTGCATTGCCAAACGATAATTGGACCTGCTGTAGCCCTAGTATAAGTTTTCGATGATCGAATATCGAACGATCATCGAAAGAGTTTCGAAAAATTTCCATACGATAAAAATGATCGAATGATTCGATCGTTTGATTTAAGAACACTATTTGCACGTTAATAAGCGCTTATTTGCGTGCAATTAGCTTTCGATAAAACTCGTACTAGCCCCACTGATACATGTGAAAATTTGAATATAATTAAAAAAGTTTTGCAAAATAATATTGTTGATAAATGCTGTACTAGAGATATATACACTGACTATAATGATGTTTTTCAGGGACTTGGATGCGTACCAAACAAGTTTAAGTTGATAATGGATCCAAATTGAGTAGCTTACTGTGAAAGAGTCAAGGAGTGTATTTGTGTTCACTTTGAGTGAGCACAGATTCATTTTTTAAAAGAAAAAAAAAAATGCTGTTCCCACTGTTGATCCACCCAGGAGAATGCCACTGACAGACTTAAACAGGAATTAGATGAAATGATAAAATTAGATGTAATTCAAAAGGTATCAAAACCAAGTAAATGGGTGAGTAGTTTAGTAATTATTTTTTTTTTATGCATTTTTTTTTTTTTTTTTTATTCAAATACTTTATTCAAACACAAGGTTACATGAATGCACAGTCCCGATAAGCTCACACGAGCTTGTCATCAGGTTATGCTTTTATACAATTTGACATAACAATTACAAATAAGTCAGTTTACATATTTTTTATATATACTTCCATATCACACAGCGAGAGTTATTATTTACAATAATTGACATTATAATATGAATATAATAATTACAATTTACACTAAATTAATTTACATTTACTTCCATACCGCGAAAGATATTATTCACAATAATTTTAACAATAGGATATACAAAACTATAATATTCAGAAATAACAAAAAGGTAGATACAAAGATAATAATAAAATTATATGGGTGGAGCGGTATGGTCAGATCTCAGGTATCTGCTGCAAGATAAAAGGATTAGAGCAACGCAAAAATCACAAAAGGCAAATAACCTATTTTAACAACCCAACCCTGCCATGCAAATTTGAATGCCTTAAAGATAATAGGTAACTTATTTGTTTTCTATTACCAAGTTGGTATTTATTTTTTAATGCTGCAATAAAAATAAATATAAATATCAGTTATCCTATGTCTCAAGAATTTAGTCTAATAAACACAATAATGTCTGGCGGCATTGGAAAGTTCGGTGTTTTAGTAAAAGATTATACAAAAGGTAACACCTAGCTGATAGGTACCTGATGAAGAAAAAAAACCGAAAAATATTGAAAAAGATAATGGAAAATTAAGCTTGTGTCTAGATCCAAAAAATTTAAATAATGCCCTTATAAGATCGCATTACCCATTGCCTACATTTGAAGAAATAAGATATAAAATTAAAAACGCCAAAGTTTTTTCACATTTAGATGCCAAATCTGGATTTTGGGCAATTCAGCTAGATGAAGAGAGCATAGATATTTATTTTGTACATTCAATACTCCATTTGGGAGGTATGCTTTTAAGAGATTGCCATTTGGGATTAAAGTATCCTCACAAATTTTCACAAAAGCAATGAATGACATTTTTTCAGATATAGAGAGGGTTGCGATTTTAGTTTTGGGGAGGATCAAAACAGTCATGATATTGCTTTAAAGCTAGTGTTACAAATAGCACGTGAAGTAAACTTAAAATTCAATAAAAGTAAATGTAAATAATTTAACTTAAAAGAAGTGAAATATTTAGGTCACATTTTCAGTCAAGAGGGTGTAAAACCAGATATTTCACAGATTATTGCAATAAAACAAATGAAATCGCCCAAAGATAAAAAAGAACTACAAAGATTTTTAGGCATGATTAATTATTTGGGTCCTTTTATAAACAATTTATCACAAAAAACAGAGATATTAAGAAACTTACTTAGAAAAGATGTAGATTTTATATGGGATGAAAATCATGAGAGATCATTCAATAATTTAAAAGATGTCATCAGTAGTAAACCCATATTAACTCAATATAATGTAAATAAACCAATGGGAAGTTTTCTGGGAAGCTTCCGACAATACACACTAGGTGGCAGAACTTCTAATCAGGTCTATTGTCAAATTCAGTGCTGCCAACGTAGAGATGTTTTTTTCAGTGATGCCAACGTTGGGAAGTTTGTTTTCCATTGTGTTGCTAAGAAGTTGTTGATTTTGTTGCGCATAAATTTGAGAATAAATCTCAGGGGTGCTCTTCTGTATTTTTTTATTTGTATTTAGGTAGGTATATAAAAAAAGATGAACAATTTTATTTGTAATAGTATGTAAAAAATGTACAATGATTACTCTAAACCTATTGTAAGTTATCATGTATAATAATATATAAGTTGTTTAATTTGAAATAAACTAGAATGATATTTTGGAGGTTAGATTGTGAGCGACCATAAGAAGAAGAAGAAGTAAATCGCCCCCGTTGGCAACACTGAATTTGACAATAGACCGGATTAGCAAGGGCGCCTCTAGCGGCACAAAAAGGAAAAAAAACATCCCATTACGATGTCAGTGGACTCTTCAGAATCAGCAGTGGGAATGGTAATTATGCAAGATGGCCGACCAATTGTGTGTGCGACCAGTTGTGGTTTGTATCGGTGTCTCGAATCGAACTGAGCGTTTCGGAATGCTCGTATTTGGTGTTTTTGCATCGTTTGCAATATTGTCTTGTTTCGAAATGGGGTCATCGCGTATGATTTCGTCATCTGCGGACAAAAATGCTGGCTTCAGCCTGTCTATTGAAATGTTGACGTCTTTGTTGTCGACGTCTATCTTGTAGAATTTCTCGGTTCATTCGATGACTTTGTACGGTCCTTTGTAAGGGGCTGTCAAAGACTTTCTTGCTTCGTTTCTTATGAATATATGACTGCAGTGTTCGAGTTTCGGATGAATGAATGTTTGTCTGTTGCTCTCGTGGTTGTATTGTTTGGGTTGTACTACTTAGAAGATGAGTTGTTTAGTGTAGTCGGTGGATTTGATATGTGCTTTTGACGTGGTAAAATAATCTCCTGGTAGGCTGATTGTTTTACCGTACGTTATTTGTGCAGGACTATAATTGTTTTCTTTGGGTACTGATATCAAACCAAGCAGTATTAATGGTAGGAGCTTGACCCATTCCTTATTGTCTCCACATTTAGCCATGATAGCTGCTTTCAATGTTCTGTGTAGGCGTTCTACCTTTCCGTTACCCTTTGGGTTATAGGCTGTTGTTCTATTTTTCGTTATCCCAAGGAGTTTCGTTAGTTGGTTGAATAAATCAGATTCGAATTGGCGACCTTGATCTGTCGTGATTTTCGAAGGTACGCCGAATCTAGAAATCCAGTTAGCTAGCAGTGTTTTAGCTACTGTCTCTGCTGTAATATCCTTCGTAGGTACTATTTCTGGCCAGGACGTAGCTCTATCGATGAAAGTTATACAATATCTGTAGTCTTCAGATGATGGGAATGGTCCAATTATGTAAATGTGAACATGTTCGAATCTATCGGTTTCTTCGATATTAGGAAGGAATTTGATGTGAATGTTAGGTAATTACAAAGAAATTAATGTTAATAAATTGAGCTAGTTTGGGCATGTAGCGATAATTTATTTATTTATTAAGTTTACGGTCTGTTAAGTTTACGGTCGAAAGAGGTTTGTCTGGATAGGAATGAATGGAACCCATACCTACACAGGAATGTCTGAAAAAAAGACTACATATTTTGCTAGAGAGCTCATAGTCCAATAGTACCAGAAAAAAGAATAAACATCTCTAAGAATAAAAAAATATATATAACTAACCTCGGATGAAATGTAATCTCCGAAATCATCGAATGATTCCGCATTGCTTAGTCCGCAGTAGTTCCTGTAGTCATTGTAGTAACGAACTGCGTGGTCGCGATCCCTTTGGATGTCGAAGGATCTCAGATCTATTCCAAATTTCTTATCACGACAAGCGAACATTTGATTGACAATCTAGAAATTAAAAATAATGCATTCACCTAAAATCAAGTCAAGGTAATATCATAAGAAAGATCCGCTTTAGATCCAACTCTAATAAACAAAATAAGGTGCAAAAAATTTGAAACGTAATCAAAGAATCACGGATAGAGTTCCAAGAATGGATAAAATGTTATGATGGAGACCATGAAAAAATAAGAAATGCATTAGGAAACCTAAAAAAGGATGATTTGATGACAAAGCCTTTCTTTTTCAAAAGGTTTTTTCTAATACCTCGTTGGCAAAAAATAAATTATTCAATATTGTCCAAAACTGATTCCTGTGACAAATTTTGGGAATCAGGTGATACGATTTTGTAACCAATGACGCTGTCACCGAAGGAACACTACAGCCCTTTGTTACCTCAATCATCCTTAATCCCAGATGGGGTCGTCCTCCGTTTGTCACGCGAAAGCGTAGGCCAAGCCAGCTTATTTTACATCCCAGTTGAGAAGAGGGAGACAATGACCTACCATTGTACGAGCCTATATCACAGACCTGCAGAGTATCGTAGGCCAAGCCAGCTTATTTTACATCCCAGTTGAGAAGAGGGAGACAATGACCTACCATTGTACGAGCCTATATCACAGACCTGCAGAGTATCGGAATGACCTGGGAAGAAGCGGAGCGGCTGGCACAGGACTGAAGTGTACCGAGGGACCAACTGGCAACCACTCCCTCCATCTTCGAAGGGTGTGGTTGCCACTTGCCACAATATTTTCTCGTTTTGGATTATTTACGGCTTCTCGTCTTGATTTTAAAAATAGGGATTTAAAAACCCTGGCTTTGTCTAGTATGGTTATTTTAAAAGAAATTTTGACGTACTACTTACCGCAGGTACATGAAAACTATCTGCTTTTTCGGTGGCTTGAGATACAAGACCTCGAGCGAGTCCTCCAAAATTATTATCCAAAAGTCCAGTTCTGTGTAGGAAGTTTCCGATGTTTATTGAAGAGGTTGTTTTCCTATTTTCGTCCATAATGCTGAAAATTTTAATCGATTATCGTAAAGCAAATAATAATAGAATAACAAATATATCATTATTTAGCTACTACTTGATGGTGACTGCTCAATCAGCAAACCATATCAACCACAAGTAGCACAGAGAGCCATGGAAAGGGAAATGTCGGGAAATACATTGCTAGACCAAATCCCTTATGTCAAAATACCATGACGAACAAGAGTAGCCGACATTTTTAAAACAGTTGCTACCTTATAATGAAGGTGGGCAATACACTATGTCGTAGAGGATGGTAACCACAATAAATTGTAGAGGAAACCCAGAACAGAAAGAATCAGACCACCAGCCAGATGGAGTGATGACGTAGTGAGAGCGGCCGGACTAAGTTGGGTGAGGAGGGCGAGAAGAAGAGAAGGTCGGAGGAAAAGTTAAGAGGCCCTGGTTCTCCTCAGAAAACATGTCTATTAAAAGGACGCCATTTTTAGGAACTGTTATTGTAATTTTTTACTTGAGTGTTTCAGCAATCTGCGTGTGGAAATATCTGAATGCCCCGTGTGCGTGTTCATTAGAAACATCGGGAGCCACCGAACTGTCATAGTCGTCAACATAATATGTCTCATTTGGGAAAATTATTTCATGTTCCACCAAATTACAGTATCCTTAAAAACAAGCATATATTATATCTAAAAATATAATTCAAAAGCAATAGTTATAAATTGAAAAGTTATATATTTGATTAAATATTTATAAAAAGTGTTGGTTGATCCTGAAAAAATAAAAAGAATGGGGAAAAGTTACTATAAATATTGACGACCGCGGAGTGCGATGTCAATTCAATCATTTGCTGCATTCGACTATTTTATATTTTGTAAATATTTATATACCTACATATATAATATTGTTAGAGAAGAGATGTTTTTTTTTTGTTATATTCGAAGTGTATATTGTATTATTACATCAAAATATTGATAAATTTACCCAAAAGTTCAGGCATCCATTCGTAATATGTAATATATTGATATTGAGCAATATTAATTCTTCTGGCTTCTTGGAAAAGCTTCTCGTCATTCCAGCATGGGTTGATCTTCTTCAACTCTCTAGCCAGACGATTGTGCTCTCTCAGAAGCAGAATATGGAGAAGGGCCAGATGAGGACTCTGGTTAATTCGAGAATCTCCTAGAACGTAATTAAAATCATGATGGTAATGGGTAAGTATATCAATACTTCAAACTAGAATGAATGAATAATCATCATGTTCAAAATCACGATAAACCTCTGCTTATATCCCCAACAAGATTCGAGTCAGCCTGCAAATAGCGGATCATTTTGCGGTTCAACTTTTCCCACTTCTATAGGAATATAGAGAATCTGTAATAGCTTTTTTCTTATTATTTATGTCCGCTTCCTAGTTGGAACATATGGACTTCACAAGTCCTCGCCATGCGGTCCTTTGTCCCGCGATTCTAGCAGCCGCACCTCAGTCAACACCAACGCCCTGGAGGTCAGCTTCGTAGAGCCTACAATTGTTTGAATGGGCCTACCGCGTATCTGATTGCCTTCTGGGTAGCAGTTGAGGCTAAGACGGGTTATGTCCTCCAAAGGCTTCCTGAGTACGTGGCATAGCCAGGTCAGTCAGCGGAACCTTATTGTAGTAGTGACCAGTGGTTGGCCTGTTAGGTCTCTAACAACTTTGTTCGGCACTCTTGCTCTTGAGTCCTGCTATGCGCGTGTTTTGAACGCAGGTTGAGTGCCAAGATTCACCGCCATAGAGAAGGAGCGGTAGGACACAGGCATTGTATAGTCGGACCTTAGTGTTGATGCTGAAGGCGTTAAACCTCCAGACCTTCCCAAGTTTGCTGGACGCCGCTCCAGCCAGTGCTAAGCGCACAGAGAGTTCTCTTTACATATGTCATCTGTCATTCAAAGTGTCAACAAGTACTTTTTGTTCTAAGTGATTTAATTTATTTTTGCGATAAACTGCTTAAAAACACGCAAACAAACCACTTTAAAAGTAAGGTTTAGTGATAGTGAATCAATCGTACTGTTATTAAACTCTAAAGTGCCTGACTGTTATTGTGATCAGCTGTCTCGTACATAGAAGGGTAGTGATCAAATCTTTCACACCATTTGGCTGGGTGCCTGATTCTTAATTAATAATACGGATTTACGACAATCATTACAACGCACAGCGTAGATCAGTTTGTTAATGCGCCGGCCGTCGAGAGTTGCATCGAGACGCCGTGGATCGAGTCCCACCTACATACACCAAAGCATTTTTCTCTTTTTTCGTTGTGAAAAATAGAGCCATCTATCTTATACATAAAGAAAACATGGTTAAAGCTCAAACCATAATTATAAGTACTGTAATTTGGAGCCATATTTGGAGCCATCTTTGGAGGGTAGCGGGATGCAATATATTGATTTATTTATTGCATCCCGCTACCCACTATGATTTCATTAAATATTTAACTTCATTTTGTTTATTTATTTTATCGCTAAAGTTTAAATTTACACGCTAATAACTTTTAATATAATTCTTACATTTGACTGTATCTGACATTATTTTACCCTTATTTAAACATTCATTCGACGAAATCACGAGTTGTGGGTATTGTTTTATCATATTATACACGAATAAAGAAAGTTATCTGTGAGAAAAAAGAAAAAGTTATAATTACAATTAAAATGGGTTGCAAAATATGCGGGAAAGGAAACACGAGCCCATCCGAGGCGATCAAATGTGGAAGATGTATGGATGTTTCCCATTATGGCTGTTTGGGTAAAAATGCCAACGATATGGGGGAATTAAGGAGATCCCAATGGAGATGTAGGGAATGTAAGAAGGTGGATCCTCGATCCAAAGGGGCTTCACCATTAGTCAAAGATGCCAGTGCCGGTTCAGCCGCAAAGATAAATAAAAAAAAATAGCCGCCACGATGATCCGACCCCTGCGTCATTCGATCAGCTAATCACAGCTATGACAATCCTGCTCATAGACAAAAATTTAATCACCGTAAAAGATCTCAACAAGAGTGCGTCAATTTCATCAGCTTTACTTAACGAAAGTAGTCTGAATAAAGACATCACAGGCTATATAGACTCAAAACTTACCCAACTTTTCGATCACCTAACGTTGAGATTCGACAAAATGATAAATAAAATGGAAGAAAAATATAGTGACATGATTGATTCAATAAATTTTTGCTCCAAAAGAGTGGATGAGTGCGAATCACTTGTTAAGAAGGTAAATAACGATTACAACCTTCTAAAAAAAGTGAATGACACTCTTCAGTCACGTTTTGACTCACTACAGAGGCACGTCGATGATACTGAACAGCGTGCCAGAGGTCTAAATATAGAAATACAAAACATCACAGAGCGCAAAGGAGAAAATTTGTTCAACATTGTTTCAACCTTGGCCGACAAGATCGGTGTCCCGTTCCACAGGGAGGATGTTGCAGCGGTTCACAGAACTTCGCACGGGGTAGCAACAAACAATCGTCCTAAAAACATCATCCTCAAGTTCTCCAAACTGAGTCTGCGAGATGCTTTTTTAGCCGCGGCGCGGTTGAAACGCGGCCCACAACGGACGACATCGGTATTGCGGACGGAGGCCGACTGATCTACATCCAAGAACATCTCACACTAAGAAACAAGCTGCTCTTCAAGGAAGCGCGCGCGAGATCCAAGTTGAAGAAATGGAAATTCACCTGGGTGAAACACATGAAAATATATGCTCGAAGGGATGTCAACGAGCCTGCCCTTACAATACGTTCCGATATCGACATCCAAAAGATAGTTTAACTTGTCATGTAAGTATCAGTCACAGATCCTGCAGTATCCAACTTTATCCTAGCCTTCCACTTTCCTTTTATTCTGTTTACCCTTATATCTCCCTTGTTAACTTAACAATTTGCAGATCTCACGCGAGGTGGCAATTGCTTGCTTTGCTTGTGTTTTTGACGGCGCCCCTCAGCTGCAACAATACGGTTCCGTACTCTTTACAGGCGCCTTAAAAGTTTATTACCAGAACTGTAGAGGCATAAAAAGTAACACTAGTACCTTTAGATCCAACCTGGCTGCCAATAGTTATGATATAGTGGTTCTGACAGAAACTTGGTTAAATTGTGGCGTTCGTGATGCTGAGTTGTTTGATGGGGACTACGTTGTTTTCCGTAAAGACAGGAGCTTCGAACGAACGAAAAAGCGGGAGGGCGGTGGCGTCTTGGTTGCTGTGTCGCATGAATTTAACTGTCTTCATGAACCTGAGTGGGAGACTACGTGTGAGGACCTGTTTGTTGCACTTTCTTTGTCTTCTGGGAAGCACAATAAGATTAATGTTATCCTTGGTGTGGTATACATACCCCCATCATCTCCTGTATGCGACTATGAACTGCACAGAAAAATTTATACTAACGAATCGAAGCAGTCATATTTGCATCATAGGTGACTACAACATTCCATCTATAAAATGGACTAGCCATGACCGTCTCCCGTTTGCAATAATGGAGTCCCGCAGTGGTGTCATGGCTCAGAATCACACCGAGGCAATGGCATTTTTGAATCTGAATCAATATAACCTTATATACAATGGGAACAATATTTTGTTGGATCTGGTGTTGTCTGATTTAACCTGTTGTGTGGTTAGATGCAACTTTCCCTTGGTGCCTGAGAATGGACATCATCCTTCTCTATTAATCGATATTCCTATTGTAGTAGAATCAAAACTTCATAAAAACATTAAGCCTAAATATAATTATTTAAAATCTGACTTCAACGAAATAAATAAAAAACTTGCCGAAATAGATTGGAACCTAGTTCTCGAGAATAAGGACGTGAATAAAGCAACAGATACAGTATCTTATTATCGATCAATTTACTCCCAAAAAGGTTTCTAAAACTAATAAATTCCCAATTTGGTACAAAACTTCGACAATTACACTAGCAAAATCGAAAAACAAATATTGGAGTCTTTGGAAAAAATTCAAAAACCAACACGATTATGCTGTCTTTTCAAACTATAGAGCGGAGCTCAAAACGGCACAAAAAAATGACCATCGCAGTTATTTAAACAACATTGAACAGTCACTCCAGAAAAATATTCAAACCTTTTTTCGCCTATGTAAACAATCTGAAATCATCCAATAACTATCCCAAAAACATGCACTACAACGGTATTTGTTCAAGTGACCCCGAGATAATTACAGATCTTTTCTTTACTTTCTTCCAGTCTGTGTTCAATGAAGTCTCGCTTGCTGACTCTACGACGGAAGATTGTACCCAATTTGGTCAATCATCCTCTTTGTGCACTGTCAACATAATGAGTTCAGAAATTTACAATAAACTTTATAATCTGGATGTCAACAAGGGCACTGGCCCTGACGCACTGTCACCACCAGTTCTCAAGCGTTGTGCCCCCCATCTGACAGAGCCACTGTGCATTATCTTTAATAAAAGCATTAAGGAGACGGCAAAAAACACACCTATTCATAAGTCGGGCAGTAGGGCGGATATTAATAATTACCGACCCATTTCCATACTGCCACCTATCTCGAAGGTGTTCGAGGCAATACTTAAGGACCACTTATTACACTTTTTAGAACCATTTTTCCTCCCCGAGCAGCACGGCTTTGTAAGACGAAAATCGACCTTGACTAATTTATTAATCTACTCTGACTTTTGTTTGACTCTATGGACGGCCTTCTGCAAGTTGGCTCAATTTACACGGACTTTAAAAAGGCCTTTGATAAAGTTGATCATAATATACTACTACACAAATTGGCCCTATACGGCGTTCACGGTGACCTCCTGAGACTAATAGAGTCGTACTTGGCTGACAGATTAATGATGGTGACTTTAAATGGTTACAACTCAAAATATGTGAAGGTAACCTCAGGCGTGCCGCAGGGATGCGTTCTCGGTCCCTTGTTGTGTACCATATTTATTAATGACATAAACAGCTGTTTTCTCCACTCTAATTTCTTACTTTTTGCAGACGATTTGAAGATTTTCCGTCGCATAGAGAATGAGGCTGACGCGGTTAAACTGAACGAAGACTTGACTAGAGTTTACGACTATTGCATCAGAAATAAACTTGAGCTAAATTTGAAAATGTGTAACTCTATTACGTTTACCAAGAACAAAAAAATCATCAAACATACATAATATGTAATAGGTTACGAATTGGCTCACCTGTCTCAAATTAGGGACCTGGGGGTGATATTTGACTGTAAATTACATTTTGACGTACATATAGAAGATTTAATAAAAAATTGTAACGCAACCTTGGGCTTTATCCTAAGAACGTCTTCCGACTTCAGAAATCACGGATCATTGTTGCAACTGTTTGTCACTCTAATACGATCAAGGCTGGAGTACTGGTCACCCATTTGGAGTCCATTTTACGACAAGTATGTTAACATAATAGAAAAATTTCAACGTAAATTTATTTTCATATGTGAGCGTAGACTTAGCTGTTTCGATCCATCGAGATTAATGAGCCTCTCAAAGAGGCGTGAACTTGCTGATGCCTGCATATTGCAGAAGATATGTGTGTCAGCCGTTGATATACCTTCCTTATTATCTGGCGTCGGTCTTCGCGTGCCATCGCACAGACGATACTATAAGCCATTTATCTTAAACCGGCACTCAACTAATGCAGGTTTTAGAAATCCGATTGACAGAATGTTGCGCAGTTACAATGACAAGTACAGTGATGTTGACGTATTGTGCGTAGGGAATCCAATCCCGCAAACCGCGGATCCCGCAAATGCGGGATCCCGCACCTTTTTTGCGGGATCAGAAATGCGGGATTTCTCATGCGGGATCCCGCACGTTTGCGGGACTGAAAAGGAAAAAATAATAAACAATAAGAATGGGCTCAGATGAAGTTCTGATTATTTATTAGATCCTGTACAACCTCATTAATGAAATATTTATCAACTATATTGCTAGGGATTCTCACACGGTAGGGGATTCAGTATCGAGCGTAGTAAATTGTCAAAGAAGGTTACTGCGTGATGAAATGTTAGTTGTTAATGCAGAAACCAAATTGATCGACAAAATACAAGAACTTATAGTGTAGCTATCTCGTCGGATAAAACAACGCCGTCCATCAATGGCCGTTATATGGTTGTGAATCCTGGCATCTGTCGAAGCCTTAACAGAAGAAGATCCTTAGTGTTAAGAATAGATTTCTGCGACAGATTTTGGGGATTAGATGGTACCTCTATGTCACAACAGCGAATCACCTCAGTGATCCAGAATCGCAAATGAGCTAACTTGGCCATGTTCTCCGCATGTCCCCCGAGAGTCTTTAATATGCAAGTCTTTACTACAATCCAGATGGGACAAGAAGGCTAGGCAGGCCGAAACTAACAATGATGCGGTCATTCACTGCGGTTCTACGAGATGTTGGACTGAGCTGGGATGGAGCTGTGCAACTGGCGCAAGATAGAGAGGCTTGGAGGAACTTCGTGGCGTCCACATGCTCCACACTGGGAGCGATCGTGGATTAAGTAAGTAAGTACATCAATGACTGCCATAAAAATATCGAGAAAAATATTCAGGATCTACAAATGTGGTGGACGATCCATTATTTTATCTGAGCAAAGTAAAAATTGAAATGTGTGTGTTGAATAGAGAGGATGCTGTCAGACGCGCGGGTCCAACAAGAAACTGAACACCAGCAAGTTGATGACAACGACATCAATGACGATGAAAAAGGCATCTACCTTTAACGAATCTGTTAAATGATGATCCTTCGCTTACACTAGAAAATGAATGAGAACATAGTCTCCGTACCGAATGGATAGCTGAGTCTAGACCTGTTGTGCCTGTATCCGTACCCACTCGAGATAATTCTCTTGATCTGATGTGGAGGGAATCGGAAATAGAGGAAAGCACTTGGATGTTGTAGAGGTGGGAATAGCGGCTTAAATTCATAAACTATAGCAGTTTCATAAATTTTAAATAACGTTATTTTTAAAAGCTTAAAGCTTATTTATTGCATTAGTATCCGGAAAGACTTTCCTACAGAAAAAATCATTCCGAAAATTTGATGTCCGTTGGCGGTAAGGTATAATTTCGCTAAAAACATCATTCAGTAAAGTCATAACACTGATGTATTTACAAATATCGTTTAATACGAATAACGAGAATAAGTTATTTTTATTTATCGAATATTTTTATCAGCTTTCATTATAACGCTCACCTCTACTTGAAAACTGCTTACAATTATCTAAAGTCAATTCCGTCTACAACGTTTAGACACTTTATGATTTCTTCGGAAGTATTATCAGAAAAAAATAACTAATTTTTGTGCCTCTTAAATCAATAAATGTGTTCATTTGTCAATACGAATCACAATGTTTGAAAAGCTTAACGTTCAAATGTTGTATTATATCGTTCCTTAAAAGAAGCGGATTTTTTATACCTACCTCTAAAATATCATTATTTTCAATTGCTTACACTTCTAATAATTAAAAAAATGCATACTTATTTTTATTACATTGTTATAATACATTGTTACTTAATAATAATAACCTACTTCAAACAAAGAAATGTCAATCCCGCTGATCCCGCAAATCCCGCGGGATCCGCGGGATTGAGGTCACCAATCCCGCAGGCTTGCGGGATCGTGATTTTGATGCGGGATTGGATTCCCTAATTGTGCGGGTGCCTACCCTGCCTTCTCACCGTGCAGTAGCATGTGTGAATGTTGCGGTAGTATGTCGGCGTGCTTCGTTGTGTTTCTCTCCGTACATAATATTGACATTTGACATGACATTGATGTTTTAAATGGCCAATGGCCGTGTATGATTATAAATAAACATCAAGATCGAACCATTCAAAGATTTAGTATGGAAATCCTGTTTTTCTTCCTTTCATTCATAGAACGCTTATACTCGGGCCATTGTGTATAGATATTATTATATTATCTATTTTTTTCCTTACCTCCTTTGTAGCACGTTGATTCACTAGCCAAGTTGCAGCGACATGAGGCTTTGTCTTTTAAATCTTGGGGAGGGAACTCTTGTCCGCCTCTGATAACAACAGTCATCAAACCATCTTTCTTGGACCTTAGATCGTCTGACCTCTCCTTCGAAATGTCGTACACTAATGAAAGATCAAGCCAGGATGTAACGGTGTTGATCTGAATTTAAAAAGAAAAATATGTTGACCAAAATATTACACAACTCCTTATCCGACCATTTTTTCACACTTGTGAAAAATGAAGGAAGTGTATTTTTTTCCTTCCAAGTGAGCTTAGATAAACTACATTTAAAAAAAATAGTTCCGTACCTGTTGAGCTGGTGAATCCTCACATGGGGCACATCCCATATCCTTATCAGTTACGGATCTCGTAAAATTCATGCAAGACATAAGGGAACCAAGATCTTGATCATCCGGAGAAATCTTGATTTGGAAACAAAACTTGGACAGATCGTCTTGTAGCTTAGCATCAGCAGTGCAACAACGCACTCCTTTAATAAATTATTTGACAAAACATTATAATAATAATAAACACTTTATTGGCATGAATATACAAAAATAACAAACCAAAATTGGCGGGCTTACCAAATAATAGGCTGTTAATAGGTTCTCAATGGCAAGATAAAGTTGCAAAGGAGCTTATAAAAACAGATGTTCTGGCTGCGATGTATCAGGGATACGGATCTTTACTGGCATTCACATTGGGACATGGGGCTACTCTTTTGATTCAATTGCTATTTCAATCTCGACCGATCGTGTTTGTTCAGGTTAACTCAATCGCGACATTGTAAACTTTTTCGTGTTGTAAATATTGTTACCGTTTATAGAAAAAAAATCCAAAGATATCTTAATATTCACAAATATTAATGGCGTTAACGCTACAACACAAAGATATCTGAATATTCACAAATATTAATGGCGGTAACGCTACAACACAAAGATATCTGAATATTCACAAATATTAATGGCGGTAACGCTACAACACAAAGATATCTGAATATTCACAAATATTAATGGCGGTAACGCTACAACACAAAGATATCTGAATATTCACAAATATTAATGGCGGTAACGCTACAACACAAAGATATCTGAATATTCACAAATATTAATGGCGGTAACGCTACAGCACAAAGATATCTGAATATTCACAAATATTAATGGCGGTAACGCTACAACACAAAGATATCTGAATATTCACAAATATTAATGGCGGTAACGCTACAACACAAAGATATCTGAATATTCACAAATATTAATGGCGGTAACGCTACAACACAAAGATATCTGAATATTCACAAATATGAATGGCGGGAACGCTACAACACTTTGATAATCTCACATATTTTTAAATAAATAAAGTATTGTTTTTCCATTTCGAGTTTACTTTGTATACTATTCATGAAAGAATGTAAATAAAGTAAGTAAGTACATACTAATAATGGGAAAGTGCATATAAATCCTTATTTATACCATTTACTTCGAAATCAATAACGGATTCAAAATAGACATGGAATTCTTTCATCCTTATAAAAAACAATTTTCATAATAATGTCATTTAGATTGCAATTGCATCGGGATCGCGATGTATACTATGTATATTTTTATATTATCTATGGAAAACGCAGAGTAATAGGTCATCCAGAGTAGAGACATGATATTTAGAACTTAGAGTTCAAAGTAGATTACTTCGATTGTTAGCCAACAACTAACAGCTTTTTTAACTCAAAAGTTCTTCAAAAATCGAAAATAACTAAGTCAATATGGTTGTATACAAACTTATAGTGCGATCGTCTGCTGGACTTTTTTGCAAACTCATGTCGTGAGTGATGATCTGACCGAACTGCATGGCAGCTATTGACAAGTCTTTATCCAACTGACTTCCTTTGGGCAATAGCTCCACCCTTACTCTTCTGGCTCCAGGAAGTGGGGAGTTGTCATGAGCCATTCGTGGTGAACTTAGCCCTTAAAAAAACGATGATTATTTGGAAACAATTTGTGAATATTGGCACAATCTCTAACAAAGTAAGTGTTCTCCAAAAACAGATAAGCCTTTGTGAGATCTGGAAATCAACGGAAAAATACCACATTGTAATCCAGAGTGGTTTTACTACAGTGTTATTTGCGAAACCAAATTGGGCACTTAAAATCACCTAACGCAGATAATAAATTGTCGATAAAAAATCAACAAAAAACTACCTCATCGAAATCCCAGGTGGTCTTACCATAATTTTGTTTGCGGAACCAAAATTAGTCACTATAAATCTCCAAATGCGGATGATAAATTGCCGAGACCTATGTCAGTAACAAAATGGCTGCCACCATCAACGACCGGCGTCATTCGGTGTTGTCGTGATATGCACATTGCACAATGTTAGAGATGCTGAACCGTCATCGTGGCAGCCATTT
Source organism: Mystacides longicornis (assembly GCA_963576905.1). Lineage (NCBI taxonomy): Eukaryota > Metazoa > Arthropoda > Insecta > Trichoptera > Leptoceridae > Mystacides > Mystacides longicornis. The sequence goes on from OY756435.1 coordinate 23,596,487, forward strand.
TGCCACATCTGACATAGACCTCACATGCGGGATTTTGGCTTAAAAGCCATAATTGACGGAAACGGGTCTTTTCATATACTTTTTGAAAATGCAACTGTGTTTTTTTTTTAATTATTTTTCTCTGGCAGTTAAAGCTCAGCGTCGATATTTTGTAAAATACTCTATTTCGTCACATATGGTTACTTTATGAATTTGTATATTTGGGTTCCCAAATTAATGCCAATGGTGCGTGTGACCAAGAAGTGGTACGACGCATCCAGATGGCGAAAACTGCAATGACGAGCATAGATAAGATTTGGAAAAGTCGAGACATTGCAAAGGCTACCAAAATGAGGCTGATCAACTCACTGGCATTATTTTATTTTTTAGTATATTCCTAATGACGGAGGATTGATGCTCTCTCATTTATCCACAGAATGCGATCGGCGCATCCTTCGCTTTTTTGGACACATAACACGAAGAGGACCGGACTCCCTGGAGAGGAGGATTATGGTGGGGGTGGTCGGGGGCAGGAAAGTGAGAGGAAGATTCCCCACGAAATGGTTGTTAGGCGGGCAACGGAGACTATATAATATGGGTCCATAAGAATAGCTGATGACCGGGAGGGAGTTGGTGGGGATGCATGGCGGTCACGATCCTCGGCATCGAGAGACCAACTAAAGAAGAAGATAAGTTGCCCGAGGTGTATGAACTTGGAGTCAACATTATTCCGTCACAGCCGTCTTTAAATTCATCATAATTATTACCGATTTATGTTATTTAATTTCTTATTTTGAAAAGATTTTGTTACACATACCGTCACTGAAAGCGGCAGGCAATAGCCTAGAATATGTTGAATTGGGCAATCCCCATTCTGGATAATTGAGGTTGTTGCAGGATCCGTCCAGGTTGCGATATTTACTATCTGGATCACATTCAGCTGCTTTTTGGCCACATGATGGAGGGTAAAATACATCCAATCTGAAATTTTAATCAAAATATTTATGACAAGTTTTATGCACGGACAACAGTGAGTTACTTAACCGAGGTAACATCTTGAACCCGAAAAAACAAATATTTGTTAATCTTTAACATAAAGGAAAGTCCTTTATCCACAAGATGTGCTTATTAAGAATAAATATGAACTATAACAAAGGACCCAACCAGTACATACCAAACCCGAGGTAAACAACTACTTAAGAATGGACATTATTCTCAAGCCGCGACGGCCAGTCGTCTCCTACCTGAACGCTCTAGCAGTTAAAATAGCCCAACATCTGAATAAGACAATACCTAGCCTCATAAATTTCAACCATAGTGTGAAAAATTCAATAGATTTAACCCAAAAACTGAAAGACTTACCCCGCCTAATAATTCGCTATTAGTATCTTTTAATGTCAAGAGAACGTTCCAATTTTAGTAAGTGCATAATATTGGTATTCTATAAAATTTAAGAATGATGTGAGAGAATTATTCATATCTTGTTATTCAAAATATTGTTAAGTCATTATTTGAAAGTTTGGGAACGCGATGGTAAAGAGTTTGAAAAACAGTTGCTTGTTTGTTTATGGCGGATTAGAAAGTTTGTTATTTTTACGCACTGAATGTATGTCCAGGAAACCGTTAAAATTTTTATTTTTAACAGCGATTAGTATAGAAGGCAAATTCTCCTGTTTTGAGATGAATGATATGATTTTTTTTTACTTCAGTTCAATATCAGATCTCGTTCAGAAAACATCTCTCCACCTATAGTTTATCGCAATTTTGTTTCCTTGTTAATCAATTTATAATTTCAGTCGCGTTTTATAGTTTTTGTAGTAATTTTGAAATGTTTGACTGTCGAGTTATAGTATATCACATATTTAGAGTTTTTTGTTTAGAGTCCCGCGATTGTTCCTTTAATTAATTTAATTTAATTAAACCTTCCGTTTAATTATGGTTTATTATTTATTGAAAATTTCCCAATCCAGGGGTGGCGAGGTGCGAGGTTTGGAGAGGGAACAATTAATATACCATATCTCATATATGTGAATGTGACGTGTTTATTTTCTTTTTGTGCTTTTTGCTTTATTTTGAAGATATGCTGAATTTTGGGTGAGTGACCTAATTTTTATTAGAGTGTATTTTGTTCCGTCGCTGGCAGATACGATGATCGGGCACAGAGATATTATGTATCGATGTAGTATTTTGTTTGTTGCTTGGTTGCCCCGCCAAGCATGCTTCTGAGCAAGTTGCTCGATGTGGCTTTAGGTGAGAGGTATATGGCCGACGCGCTACGGCATATTTATGAATATTTGTGGTCTATGTGTGCCAATGGATTCATTGTATTGCAGCATGTACCTACCTGTATTGTTTTCACACGCCACCTGTCAAACATACGTCGCAAATTGTTATCTGTCATTCGCGGGTTCCCCCATTTTCCGATACCAGTGGTGTGACCTATCTTTAATGTTTATTTTTGAATCCGGTTAGGAATTTTAGAACCTTCTAGTAAGCTTAGTGTAGAATTTTCATATGTAAAAGTAGGTACGTCGGTGTGTTACTACAAAATTACTCCCCGAGAGAGTAATTTTGTTATGAATATCCGGTCGCGATATTATGATAATCTGAGCTTGTTATTGCCCGCGCATAAGATAGATTATGTATTTTGCCCGCGCCGTTGTAAATCTATTAAAGTTACAGTTACGGAGCCCGTTTAATAATATTTAGTATGTCAGGAGGGCTGTGGACTGAAGATATACCTCACATGACTCTCCAAGAGAATGGGCTGTGGCTGATTTGGACGCTTTTCAGCTCAGTTCATGAGGTTCACTGGCGAAAAGGTCGCGGGCCAAGACCGAAGCAGTTGAGCGATTTGGAACTCCAATGAGGAAGGCCTTGCGGTGTTATGACAGCCCGTAACTCGACTATAAGGTTGATCAGTTCGTCGATAAAGTAATTGAACGTTTATTTTGATAGTGAGATAGATAATCAATAATCATTAAATACACGCGAGATAGTCAGTGAAATTGGTAATAGGCAGGATCGTTGTTTGACTGTAGCTAGCCGTGGCATCTTTTTCGCGTAGTAAAATCCTGTCCTATTTAGAGTATCTGCTGGAAGTACGTTTAGGTATTTAGAGTCAAGAGTTAGATAGTCAAAAGATAGCTTCCAGCCCCTGTAGTCTGTACACCATCAGAAACCTTTTCCGTTTGTCTATATACACTATATCTGATCCCTTTTTGGTACCTGCTCGACGCTTGGAGGTCGCATCGAATTGGGCCAGTCTCGAACCTTCGGAGTTTTATTTTTGCTTGAATTTCGGCAAGAAGGTTCGTTTGATATGGAAGGCCCTCTTTCAGTGGCTAATTCCTCCCATAAACCTCGAGCATGCTTATCGAGAACGTTCGTAATTAGTCTAATATTCAAATTAGTTCATGTGAACTTAATTCTTAAATTTTGGAAAGTTCTCATTTTAGTTCGAACCAAAACCAGAATAGGGGGTATGGTTATTGTTTATCCAAATCCAAATCCAAACTCCCTTAAGACCCTACTTAGGGGCATAGAGAGGCAACAAGAGCTCTCCATTGCGCTCGATCCTGCGCAATGTTTATGACCTCCTCCCATTATTGGTTATTGTTTATCCAATCCAAACTCCCTTTAGACCCCACTTAGGGGCATAGGGAGGCAACAAGAGCTCTCCATTGCGCTCGATCTTGCGCAACGTTAATGACCTCCTCCCACACCATGTCCAGATTCCTCAGCTCTGCCTCGAAGGAGCGGAACACAGTATGAGAGGGTCTTCCTCGTCTCCGGGACCCTGATGGGAGGAAGAACAGCGCTCTCCTCGGCCAACTGTCATTCGGCATCCTTAACACATGTCCCAGCCAAGTCCATCTCCTCCACATAATAGTAGAGGTGATGGGCTCACGCTGGGTGCGCCGGCGTATAGCGTCGTTCGTGATGCGGTGGTACCATCTTATACCCAAAATTCTCCTGAGGCACTTCGTTTCGAATGCAGATACTTTTTGTGCCTGGGTCAGAGTCAGGTGCCAGGTTATTGTTTATAGTTCAGTTTAATCAATTTATATTAACCCTATAACTAATCAACTTCATAAGATTTCGGTCACACATTCCCAAAGAATTATTTTACTTTCTAATGATTCTACCTAACAATATGTATATCTATAATAATAATATTTATCAGCTGTTAGTATCCTCTCCCACAACTGTGGTACCATAATTGTCTTCTCTTTGATTTTTGTTATTTTTTTTTAAGCCCTGCACTCGTTTTCGAGTGATTCGGCTTATTTTATTTTAGTCTCTTGACAATGTCTGCGTGAGTTGGACGAAAGCGCTCGAGATTCAATATAAATTTTGCAACTTTGTGTTATTTAATTCATAGTACTGTGAAGGTATGCAGTCACCTTTCGCCAAAGTGCGTCATGTCACCCTGGTTGTTTTTTATTTTTGTATCAATGGGCTAAAAGATATAAAATATTGGTATTGGTAACGCAATCCTGTTACCATCAATGATGTATGGGTGTGAAACGTGGACATGGACGAAAAGTGAAGAGTGTTGTTGTTGTAGCTGGGCCTCGTAGTCGAGGATCCCCTTCGCGCTTAATAAATACTATTTTTTAAGAAGAAGTGTGTGGTAGTCTAGCGGCTATGACGTCGGTTTTCACCCTGTTTCGTTCGGAGGTCACGGGTTCGATCCCAGTTGCCGACCATCTTCCTCCTCAGGCTTTAAGTAGCTTACTGTGAAAGAGTCAAAGAGTGTATTTGTGTTCACTTTGAGTGAGCACAGATTAATTTCTTTTTTTTTTAATGGCAAAACTCTGTGGGAATGCATGAAATGAAAATATTAGGAATGAATGTGGTATGGAAGTGATTGTTCTGACAAAGCTGAAAGTCCATAAGTTGAGATGGTTTGGGCGTGTGGAAAGAATGGATGCAAACAATGATTCGAGAGAAAGAGAGTTCATAAGGCTAAAAGGAGAGGTGTAAGAAAGCGTGGCCGACCCAGAATGACGAGAATGGTATCAAATTTAACAGTACCTATAGTATTCTCGTTTTATGAAGTCTGTTGAGGTATGAATATCACACTCTAACTTTGCAGAGATATTAAACTTGTGGTTTTACTTCATTATTATTTATTTTCAATTATGTGAATTATGTAATATTAGTACTAAATAAATAATTTAGATTATACTATTTTATTCTCACTAAACCTAATATTCTTAGGCGTAAGGTTAAGATTATTCACAGACGTAATAGGTAATATAAATACTCGTATAATAATATTGTATATTACTCATAGTATATGGAATATATTACTCATAGTATATGGAATATACACGGTGTTAAGTTGGTAGTGGATAATCCGAAGCAGGGAGGTAGAGGACCTCAATACCTATCGATTTGACCCCCATGTATGTTCAGCGATATTGGGTGGTTCAAAAGTTATTAACGTTTTTGTAAAATTTGAATAAAAACCAGATTTCTGACTAAACTACTTAACTGTGGCTAAACTATTTAGATTACGATCATGATTTTTTTTTTGGAAATAGTCCGATAGTGACCCTTACGCAAAGTATTATTGCTATGAGTCAGCACCCGATATCTTTTATTCAAAAAAATTTTTTCAAGAATTTTTTTCCAAGCACAAATTTTAGAAAATCATTCAAAGGCTGTAGACAAAAAAAATTACGGAACATTTTTTTTTAGAAACTATCTTAAAAACTTCTACTATTCATGGAGAATTATTCCTGCAAATTTCATTTGGCTGGTATAATGGGATCATGCTAAAACGCTCTCATAACTTGTGCAAGTATCAATATTCAAAATTTTTTCATTAACACACAGCTTTGGTATATGGGTGGTAAAAGCCAGTTTTTAAATTATTTGAGGTACCTAAATGCATAATTTGATGTGATATTTAAATGAAATAAATTATTTAGTGAAATAAAGATAAAAAATATTGTTATACACTCTTAAACCTTTAATTAAAATTGTAGAACTTTAGAATAAACAACTGATGGTTCCTTTGTTTAGCCTGAAACCAATATATCCCGTAATTGTTCGATAATATAAGATATTTATTTTAATAAAATAGCTCTTAATAAGAACTTCCAAAGACGAAAGTCCATCGGATTTATGCTGGGGACCTTAGGGGCTAGCTTTTGGACCCCCATGGGCGCTCCATCGGCATGGGTAAATTATGTCGAAAAATGTACTCACATAATGGTTCTCAATGTGGTCCCTTTGAATCATTAGGGGACTCTAAAATCATTCAAGGGGTCCATATAAAATGAAAATCCATTTTAGGGTTCCTGAAAAACGTCAGGGGTCTAAGCAGAGGTTCATTCCTAGTGGTAGAATAAACATGCGCATGATAATTTGTTTACCCTCTGTTTGGACCCTCCAATGTTTTTCAGGGACCCTAAAATGGATTTTCATTTTATATGGACCCTTTGAATGATTTTAGAGTCCCCTAATGATTCAAAGGGACCACATTGAGAACCATTATGTGAGTACATTTTTCGACATAATTTACCCATGCCGATGGAGCGCCCATGGGGGTCCAAAAGCTAGCCCCTAAGGTCCCCAGCATAAATCCGATGGACTTTCGTCTTTGGAAGTTCTTTAAAATAAATATCTTATATTATTGCACAATAACGGGAAATATTGGTTTCAGGCTAAACAAAGGAACCATCAGTTTATTCTAAAGTTCTACAATTTTAATTATAGGTTTAAGAGTGTATAACAATATTTTTTATCTTTATTTCAATAAATAATTTATTTTATGTAAATATCACATCAAATTATGCATTTAAGTACCTCAAATAATTTAAAAACTGGCTTTTACCACCCATATAACAAAGCTGTGTGTTAATGAAAAAATGTTGAATATCGATACTTGCACAAGTTATGAAAGCGTTTTGGCATGATTCCATTATTCCAGCCAAATGTTATTTGCAAGAATAATTCTCTATGAATAGTAGAAGTTTTTAAGATAGTTTTTAAAAAAAAATGTTCCGTAATTTTTTTTGTCTAGAGCCTTTGAAAGAATTTATAAAATTTGTGCTTGGAAAAAAATTCTTGAAAAAAAAATTTTTGAACAAAAGCTATCGGGTGCTGACTCATAGCAATAATACTTTGTGTAAGGGTCACTATCGGACTATTTCCAAAAAAAAAATCATGATCATAATCTAAATAGTTTAGCCACAGTTACGTAGTTTAGTCAGAAATCCGGTTTTTATTCAAATTTTACAAAAACGTTAATAACTTTTGAACCACCCAATATCGCTGAACATACATGGGGGTCAAATCGATAGGTATTGAGGTCTTCTACCTCCCTGCTTCGGATTATCCACTACCAACTTAACACCGTGTATATGAGTCTTGTGATAGGATTTAAAAAAAAATAGATTTCGCTGAAATTAATTATCTCGGCGTTTTCGAGGGTATAGATTCCAAAAATGCAAAAATAAAAATTTTTAATTAATGCGTACCCGTACTTGTACGCGTACGCCAAAAATGTGTGCGCACCCATAACTTATAGTAATTCTTATCCGATTTTTATAATATTTCTTCGCTTTTCATAAAATTTAATATACGGGTTGGTCTTATGCTCCTATTTTTTTTTTCTTTTTTAGCCCTTTTTCTAGAACAAGTAAAATTTTCTTTGGATACTTTAAGAAGGCTCCCCTGAAGGTACAGATGTCAACATTTTACTGACTCATCTATTTCGAGGGACTAACCGTTCTACCAAATTTCAATCAAATCGGATAAGAATTACCATGAGTTATGGGGGCGCACAAATTTTTGGCGTACGCGTATGCGGAAACTTAAAAAAAGAATATTTTGCATTTTTGGAATCTACACCATCGAAAACGCCGAGAAAATTAATTTCAGCGAAATCTATTTTTTTTGAAATCCGATCACAAGACTCGTATATTCCATATACTATGAGTAAAAAAAATTCTTCGATTTTCATAAAATTTGGTATACGGGTTGGTCTTATACTCCTACACAAGCACGTAAAATTTAAGGTCCGTAACTTCAGTGGGTCCCCCTTAAAGTACCGATTAATATTGAATATGTAGTTCTAAAGCAGATAATAAAAAGCTCCAATAGTCGATATCATTTTAAAGTTTCTATAATAATTCCAAGGTTAAATTCATTTTAATCGTATAATTATGAATTTTTATGCAAAGATATGTTTTAACACGAAAAAGCTGTTATAATATACTATGAATTCTGGGCTATCCTAGGTTAGCAGCTTTTTTTAGTATGTACTAAGTACATTAATGCAGAACTATCCTAAGTTCATGTTTTGGTCAAAATGAGTTGAGTATGAGGAAATGTCAAGCATAGACCAATATATTATGTGCAGAAATATCCCATCTCACATTGATTATTTTTTTTACCAATTCCCCATAAACATTTTGATCCTAAATAGATGACACCGTGATTGTCAATGCATTAATTTTAATCTCCTGCAGAATTTCACTATGTAGGTAGTGAAAATATAAAATAAAAAAATGTTAAATAAAGATAACAATTGTTTCAATAAATGTGAGCTTTAACATGTACAATGTACTAATGCATGTCAAAAGTTGGGTTGAATTTTAAAAATGTATTAATTATTATGACATATGTCAAACTTTAAACTGCTCCTGTCAAAAATTACTCTTGAGATAGTTAGGATAGTTCTGCATTAAGGTAACGCATGTATATTGTATATAGGTCTTTGTCCAGCGTTGCACGCTATAAGACTATTTCGCTTATGTAGTATTGACACAAATGCATTTATTTGTTAAAAACTAAATATTTTATTGTTTGTTTTGTTGTGTAAATTTATCATTTTGTTTAATATAAAAAAGTGATTAATGTATGACAATAGGAATAAATCATGTAGTTTACTCTCAAGGGGCGGCAATAACCTTATGTGGGGGGCAAATAGCGGTCGTTACGCCATCGGTTTAGTTGACAGCTTTAAGAAAAAATAACAACTAATGACTCTAAAAATTCATTACTAATGTTCGATTTTTAAATGGAACAAACCACTACGCGCTTACGACCGTCTTCTACTGACAGCTTTCGTACGTAAATGGGTTCGAATACCGGTGCCGACCATTTCCACTTTCACGATACAAGACTTTCAGATGTTATAGATTTGTTGTGAGCCCAGATTCATTATTGAATATTTCTATTTTTTATTATTTGACTTGCTATATTTCTAATTTACTTATTGTATTATTGTTATTATTATTGTTGTTGATTATTTTGATTGTTTTTTCTATTGTATATTACATTATATTAGCTATCCTCGATACAGGTTTACACCTAGTGAGGTAGCATTTTCCTTGTTATTTATATTTTGTAATGTTAATTAGTATAACTTATGTAAGCACAGTTGATTGTAATGTGATTTCGAGTAAATAAATAAATGTTGCAAATAATTTAATTAAAAGCAATATTAAGTTACAGATGAATACTGCTGTACACTCAAAAAATACAAGGACGGAAAGAAACATCAGACCTAGACCTACATAGATCCTAGAACTAACAGAGAGAGATATAGTTTTTTATATACAGACATAGATCCTAGAACTAACAGAGAGAGATATAGTTTTTTTTATATACAGACATAGATCCTAGAACTAACAGAGAGAGATATAGTTTTTTTATATACAGACATAGATCCTAGAACTAACAGAGAGAGATATAGTTTTTTATATACAGACATAGATCCTAGAACTAACAGAGAGAGATATAGTTTTTTATATACAGACATAGATCCTAGAACTAACAGAGAGATATATAGTTTTTTGTATACAGACATAGATCCTAGAACTAACAGAGAGAGATATAGTTTTTTTGTATACAGACATAGATCCTAGAACTAACAGAGAGAGACATAGTTTATGGTGTAGAGCTATTGGATTGTTCAATTCGCTACCAGATAACACAAAGCGACTGAAGAATATCGATCAATTTAAAAAAAAAACCTATACTTAAAAGCCGAATAGTGGTAGTTATATGAAAAATTGACATTTGGTGCTTGAAATTTGGATTTCATATGTCATCTTGGTGATTGATTTATGATAAGAGCACGAATTAATGTGAAAGTTTTAGAATGACATTCGTTGTTATATTATATTATTTAATAATGAATACGGTCGTAAGCCCGTAGTGGTTTGTTCCATTTAAAATAGAACATTTGTAATGAATAAGAGTCATTAGTTCTTACATATTCTTTAGAATGACATCCTCCCTTCATACCAGCATATCATCTTATTGTGAAGGAAAAACCTTTTAACGTGTAGTGAATTTATGAATTGTTTGTCTGTATCTATATGCGAATAAAGTATTATTGAGTAAGAAAAAATTATCGCTTTTTAGGGCCTTTTAAATTTTGACAGTTATTTACCTCTATTCGCTATCAGATCCGCTGAAATTTAGCATCAATTAAAATTTTGAATTTCGCGGGCAATTCCATGTGATTTCAACCAATCCGAGCAATATTGCTTAAGAAATCGATCGGAGTGAATATAACTGCAAGTGATTTCAATCTAATATTTTCCCCATGTCAAAATTATCATCATGGCCGATAAATTTCCTTTTTCTAAAACAAATACATCTTGATCAAGAAATATAACCACTATTAACGTATCTTTTATGATGAAAACATGAGCAAATTGATATTTTTTACTGAAAATAATAACCTATTTTCTTTTGTTTGTTATTTTTAAGAGAAGAAAAAAAATTACACGATTTTGACATAATATAAGCGGTTCCTCTAAAATTTTGGCAGGACTTTCTGAGGTGCCGCTTAAATTGATAGAATAGCGGGTTATTTTAGAGGAATTGCGAAAATTTAAGTGGAACAGTCAGTTAAATTTACTTTTTCATACACTTTTTTGGTGGATTCTTAATTTTAAAGGATCTGATAGCGAATAGGGGTTATTACCAGCCGTACTTTTAAATCAACCACTGTCAGATTGGAAGTCATTTATTAAATATGTTTAGCCAAAAAAAATAATGATAAACATATTTAATCAAAATGGGTATTTAGTTCATTTAACTATCGGCATGAGATGAGGCCCGAAAGGCCTCTCCAAACGTTCACAGGATTTTCCGAGGTTGATCTTCGGGGTTCCGGAGTCGACTGAGATGGGATGTCATGTTTTTTTTTTAATTGGGATCGAAACCACGACCTCCGCACGAAAGAGTCCGAAAGCCGGCGTCGTAACCGCTAGTCAACCAACCACTTCGATTTTGTGTACCTATTTCCAATATATTTTAAAGAAGTGTACATATATTTGTGGATATTACAAAAAAATACAATGAACAAAGGGCTAGGGTTGAGAAGAGAGTTGGTGTCAAATATCATGGTCCAAAAGGTCCTTCTTGGGTTAAGAAGGTCAAGGGACCATATGCTCCTTGTGGCACCGCGACCAAATTAGATCTATTGTGACATCCACTCATGGAATGCTGCTTCTTATTGTGGCGCATGCCCTCTCGCTACTCCCGCCCTCTGCAAGAATAAATTTGATATCCTCGAATTCCCTTCTCCCGGTTGCAGCAACTGCTCATGTGATCTTATGTCCCCACAGATGCGGAAGTACCCGTTAAATCCATCACATCAGGTCGGCTCTACAAAGGTGCCACATACAGTCATACATGCCACATAGCCAGAACCAGCCAGAGGGAAACAAAAGTCCACCCCTACAGATCCCCGCATTTAGGGGTTAGGCAATAAGTCACTCGTTATTAAGGAGGTTTGCGCTTTATAATTGTGGTTAAAATAAAGGGTTGACGGCAGATATCCTGGCTCCTAAATATTTGTAAGTGGTCAGAGATCACAAGTGCTGAGGAACTGTTTCTTGTTATCTGACAGGGATGCAGTATTAAGTCAACGTTGGGGCGACGATGGTTTGTCTAAATAAACTACTAGGTGACGGTAAAAACTCTACCGAATCATCTTTATATAAAGCCCTATACAATTTATAGGTAAGCCAAAAATATTATCAAAAACTAAGAAAAAAAATGTCCACTCACGGATCTGGTGGGAATATTTTAGCCAACTCTTCCGGACTTCTGACGTATCTGTTGCAATCGTCGAATTCTGCTTGCGCCACCAGCAAACAGCTGAGCAGCCATACCGCTGCAATACACCCCTTCATTTTTACGACACAGTTGCTGTTGAACGGTGGAGCAAATGGATTTGAAATTGGAAACCTTTTCCAGCATTTATACCATTGATACCAATAAGACGACTGATGTTTGAACAAATGTTTTCTCTTAGGGCTTGCTTACACTAAATCCGATATTTGCCGTACGTTCCCGTACGGCAACGTACGTTAACGCACGTCAACTTATTTACTTACCAAGCAACCAATATTGAGTTTCAAAACAATAATATGTAGGTACGCTCTATTTTTGACAGAATTTGCTTTGAATGGCATATAGACGTGTATAAAATAAATCTCTAATATAAATTAAAGTCGGGTTAGTAACCTGAGATCGGTTCAACAGATTCTTCCGATGTTTGATTTATTGGAATGACAACTATTAAAAAATCGAAAAATGGATGGAAAATAGTATGAAATAATATAATATTAAAGATAGTATGGAACGGGTGAGTTTTTGTGCTTTTGATAACTGATTCATAATAACCACATAACTTTTGATTTTTTAGTAGTCATGTGTTACCCAGCAATATTTTATTGACATATCGTCTATGGTTGTCAAATTTCAAACACGTAAACATTTCACCGCTACTATAAAAATATATTTATAATTTTAAGTTGAGTGCTGATTACTTCTGCAATAGTTTAATAGGAAGCCTAAGACATCGGACAATACCCACAAATATTCGCAGCGTCCAACTCAAGTGAGTGATGTCAGTATTTATAATCAAAATTTTTTGAAGTTTCGAAAAACTGATTTACAATTTCTTCTGTGTCAAGTTATATTTCGCAACAATAATAATCTAATGTCAGTGCAAAATAGAGCCATCTCTTGAACACTAGAATATTAATTTCATCTATTTACTGCTACTACCGCTACCTATTGAAGAATAGCCGAAGTATAGATTTATATAGCGCCATCTCTATGAGAATAGGCCCATATTTTAACTTATTGCTCCTGAACATTGTCAAACTCGTGAGCTGCATTACTGCTGATTTGGTGTATCCTATTTTGCATACAACTGGGAATTGCCATCAACACACAAAATGAGTGACAGTAACTGCCACAAATGCTGTGAATCCATAATCAGGGAGGATCTTATCATCTGCGACCATTGCAAGCGGCACTTTCATTACTCATGCTGCGGATTTACGGAACGCAGTTTTAGGCGTATCACTCGTAACCAGGCAACATTGCTATGTGGTGAGTGTAGACTAGCAGCACAAAAAAAGCCGAGATCAGACTCTGCCTCAGTTTTTCCGACCGATACCGATGTCCTGCCCTCAGATTTGTATCCCCAGGCGGACAGTGAACTTATTGTGTCCGAGAAGATGATGGAGAAACTGTGCGCCAAGGTGATTGATGGCCTGTCACGTAATGTTAAAACAATCATAGCAGAGGAGCTGTCGTCTTTTGGGAGGGAGATGGCCGAGCTGAGGGTGTCCCTAGGTGTGGTGAAAGTCGAGACAATACAGAGGAGGTACACTAGACAGACGAGACGGAAATTTAACAATCTGCTCCCAAACAACATTACATTGGAACTGAGACGCAGTGCCATTGACGCAACGACCCTCTACAAAATCTGCCACTCCTTACTTGACGTCCCTACTCTCCTGCCTAAAATAAACTTCAAAGTACCTACCAGCATACGAATACATAGACCATTTTATGTTAAGACAAGCAACACTAATGCTGGACAAAGGAACCCCATAAACAGACTCATGACCTCATACAACAAACTCCTGATGGACGTAGATATCTTTGGACTTACGCTCCCCGCTTTCAAGACCACTACATTACAGATACTCAAGACGATACATACTCCGACATAATGTGACAGTCCCTTCTCCCATCCTTTCCTTTCCCGCCACTCCCTACTCCTCTTTTATACATTTTATGTTTCTATGTATTTTTTGTTGTTTGTCTGATGTGTGTGTGTGTGTGTGTGTTCTGAGTAGATGTGTGTATGAATGGTGACTTATAATTTTATTTAACTTTCTTTTCATTTTATACTTGTTTTTTTTTTCTTTTGTTTTGTGTGTATATACCTACTTTTTTTTTTTTTTTTCTCTCTCGTATATATAATATGGTGAATGGTGATTGAGGACGAATGACTAAGGATATTAGTAAATGCTGAAAAGTAAAGACTTCCAAGGATGCATGAGTAATTGGGTGACAGTTGACTGAATATTGTTTTCGTTCATATATTGTACTTTATCATAACTGTTGTCTGTTCATGCGTTACAAATAAATAAATAAATAAATAATAAATAAATAAATAAATTAAGGCGAGACGAAGTTCGATGGGTCAGCTAGTAAATAAATAAATAATATGAATTAAATAACACACAGTTGCACTTTCACAAAATTTATATTGAATCTCGAGCGCTTTCGTCCAACTCACGCAGACATTGTCAAGAGACTAAATTACAATAACAAAAAATCAAAGAGAAGACAATCATGGTACCACGGTTGTGGGAGAGGATATTTACAGATGACAAACATTATTATTATTATATATATATATAGGTACATATTATTGTTGGGTGGGATCATTAGAAAGTAAACATTGGAAATGTGTGACCGAAATATTATGAATTTTGAAGTTGGTTAATTATAGGGTAAACATAAATTGATTAAACTTAACTATGAACATATTATTTCTAAGATAATAGAGGAGATGGTGTAGGGACTTGAATATTAACAATTGTGTCGCGATTTTTATGTATTTCGAGGGTTTCCAGGCCTAATCTACGGTACTTGTGTTCCTCCGAGTGTAATACCTTGACATTGTTCATACCAAATGCATGGTCATGTTCAATGCAATGGTCCGCCATCTCGGAGTAACCAGTTAGACCTCGAAACGCTCTATGATGTTCTTTTAGTCTAGTGGTTATGGGTCTGCCAGTTTCACCAACGTATGTAGCTGGACAGTCACTACACCATAGCATATATACACCACCTTCATCCATGCTATCTTTTTTATCTTTATTGTTAAACAGTAATTTATTAAGATTGTTTTGCGTGTAAAAAGCACTTTTATAATATTTTTTCGTGAAGTTACTAGTTGTATCAGAGACTTTCCCGGTATATATACCCGGTATATATAACTGATAACCACCCAATATATATACCCACATATCCCACAACACAGTATCAAAGATGTACCATGGAGAAAAATCTTATATACCGGGAAAGTCTCTGATACAACTAGTAACTTCACGAAAAAATATTATAAAAGTGCTTTTTACACGCAAAACAATCTTAATAAATTACTGTTTAACAATAAAGATAAAAAAGATAGCATGGATGAAGGTGGTGTATATATGCTATGGTGTAGTGACTGTCCAGCTACATACGTTGGTGAAACTGGCAGACCCATAACCACTAGACTAAAAGAACATCATAGAGCGTTTCGAGGTCTAACTGGTTACTCCGAGATGGCGGACCATTGCATTGAACATGACCATGCATTTGGTATGAACAATGTCAAGGTATTACACTCGGAGGAACACAAGTACCGTAGATTAGGCCTGGAAACCCTCGAAATACATAAAAATCGCGACACAATTGTTAATATTCAAGTCCCTACACCATCTCCTCTATTATCTTAGAAATAATATGTTCATAGTTAAGTTTAATCAATTTATGTTTACCCTATAATTAACCAACTTCAAAATTCATAATATTTCGGTCACACATTTCCAATGTTTACTTTCTAATGATCCCACCCAACAATAATATGTACCTATATATATATATATATAATAATAATAATGTTTGTCATCTGTAAATATCCTCTCCCACAACCGTGGTACCATGATTGTCTTCTCTTTGATTTTTTGTTATTGTAATTTAGTCTCTTGACAATGTCTGCGTGAGTTGGACGAAAGCGCTCGAGATTCAATATAAATTTTGTGAAAGTGCAACTGTGTGTTATTTAATTCATAATAATGAACTTTCACTACGTAAATACACAAACCCTCCAAATATTAAATAAATAATATTTGTACGAGAGCCGTCGTTTAGGTATATACGTAACAACAAAATTAAACTATAGGTACCTAAATACAACCAATTTGCACTGTACACGCCAGTACGTGCGACTTCCGATAAATCCGAACAAATTCGGATTCCACGGTTGGACGTCCGGCCAGTGTAGCCGCCCACCCGTACGTTAACGTACGTTGCCGGACAATGACTGACGTGTTTGTGTTCTCGGTATCTTTATTTAAAAGTGTTCGATTCGAGTGTGTTAACGTACGGGCAAATATCGGAACCGTTAGTTTTATTTGTCTTTAACATTCGTCTGAGCTTAACAAAGAAATGTTCATGTCCTTTTTGAATTTAAATTCGATATACGGTTAACGCCGTCTTTCGCAAAGTGGACAATTATTGTTATCGGTTTTATGAAATCTTCGCAAAGTATAAAAATTGATAGTTGAATGAAATAGTTTGTTGTGAGTAGGTATTTGCGCCCGAAAGATAGCATTAATTTTAATAGTTAAGTAGAACTTATAAAAAACCCTACTACTAAGTATTGATATGGTCAGCGATTATTATTTAAAAGCTTTTTCGAAACGAAAGTCTTCCATTGTTGTTGTAAAGAATGCAGAATTCAGAGATGCGGGCAGGTACCTTTGTTTTCAAGGATAATAGGTAGCAATAAATACTTTCTCTGATATGAAAAAAAATTATATTCTTTTAACTTGTTCGCCTATTTGGAATGTACCTTATCCTATAATTTATGACTATGTCCTAAGGGATTTGCCAGAAGGACAATGAACCTGATGACCTGAACCTGAATACTCTGTAAGTGGGTGGTTGGGTGGATACAGAGTCGCGTCGGGGGGAGGGTTCAACAAAGTTCCGAAGCTCGGAAACCAGTTGTGAACCTCCAATACCAGCATTGTGCAATTTCAGCACGCTGGGGGTGTTGACGTGCCGACACGGCGATTTTTTCACGTTTAATTTTCACTGCTAAAAAAAATATATACATTATAATTATTTCATATTTTTCAGGACTGTTTGGTGTAACATTTTTGATAGCGTAAGACCTACATCATATCAAGTTTAATGCTGTGACGAAATTACGAATGGTTTATATTTCCAATTTCTGAGTTCTACTTGAAAGGTAAGATAAAATCAAAAGTTCACTCACTCATATATACACACATATGGGAACGTAAGATTATCAGATCACACTGTGAAATATATGGATGATGCAGTGCAAAAAGATCTTTCGGAGAGCGGCATATACGCATATATTTCGGTGATTGTACTCGGAATCGTAGATGAAATAACCTTAGGACAAGAAGAGCAGACCCCAACAACCAACAGAGGCTATGGGAGATGTCAGGAAGAGTTCCGCTTAAAATGATCAAAACACATACAAACTTTAAATATTAGGGTTTTGAGAATGAAAAATAAAATTTTACGTAAAAAAATATATATAATTTAAAGCATGCTTCAACATTAAAAATATATTCAAGGTTCTTCTCTCCATTTACTAAGATTCACAGCTGGGATCGAGTGACAGGGAACGAGATCTCTTCTGAAATCATATAAAGTAAAAATTAACAATGTAGCATAACTATATGGGGATATTCATGTTACTATAACTCATTTTGCCATGAGCCTAGCATTCACTAAGCTTACTAACATTTTTATCCATAAGTTCAATTGAGTTATTTTTCAGAGTGTATTTTCTAAAATGACATTATTTAAGAACTTAAGTTCAATAATCACAAAGTAATGGGAAATAATATAATCTCAATGGATCAGATCATGTACAGTAGAAATGAGGACTGTCAACCACTATTGACACATCTACAGGTTAAAACGGTTTCTGTCCCTAATGCCTTGATCACACGTAGGTACCGAGTAAACGGGCGAGAGTACTCGCTGCGTTTCTTCCCCGTTTACTCGAAACGTGTTTTGTCCATCGTATTCATACTTATTTCTTTGTTGCCATATCAAAAGAAAAATGAATACGTACTCGACATTTTTGACAAGCAAAAAAGCGTTGGTTTGTATTTTCGCTATCCCTTTTTCATTGTCACAAAACAGCCTTGAGAGGGAAATCTTTCTGATTTCTGCCAATTGATCTGAAAATAAAAACCGATTTTTTTTGTTTATATCAAGGCATTATGCTAAACTGGTTTCTTGGTTGGAAAAATAACAAATTAATAATAAATTCATACCAATTCATTGTTGTAAAGCACGCGAAAAAACAAATCAACACATTAAAATTTACCCACGAGGAAAATCAACACAGAAATAAAGAGAGAAGTAAATATGAAGACATAGGTACATTCATGAACAGAAAATTTCAGGTGAGTGAATTTCAGTATAATAACGCTTCTTGGAATAATTTCGATGAGAAGCCATTATTTATTAGTGGTACAAACATAAATTGCCAACAGTTGAGTCGCAATCGTCAGCTTGACAAGCAGTATGGTTGCAAAAATTTATTCACTCGAGCGACATGACCGGCCCATCGACAATGTCCGACACTCCTGTTCTCAATCAATCAATTCTCCCTTTTACACCCCACTCAGGGGCATAGGGAGTCAACAAGAGCTCTCCATTGCGCTCGATCTTGCGCAATGTTTATGACCTCCTAACCTCCTGTTCTAGCTCTTTTTATTGTATTTCTAATTCTGTCCCTAAGACTTATATCCAGCATTGCTTTTTGAGCCACCCTTAATTTATCAGCACTTTATTGGGTTAAAATCATGGCCGCTCACAGCTTCGATGGAGGGATGATATCGTAAAAACCGTTGGGTCGTAGTGGATGCTGGTTGCACAGGATCGGGGGACGTGGAAGAGTCTGGAGGAGGCCTATGTCTAGAAGTGGACTGAAACAAGCTGAGAAGAAAGGAAGGAAGGAAAAGCTAAGATAAGAGGTTTAATGAAGAAGCAAAGATAGAAGAACATCAAAAGCAATAACGCAATGCATTTTTCAAAGCGTTACCATCCGTGAGGCCAGCTTCTTTGTGTTCGAACCATAGTCTATCAGATTGTCTTGTTCTTTTGAATTGTTCTAATAAGATACACAAAAACGTAGGTCCAGTTTGAGCCCCATTGTACTTCTTCTCCAGAGATCCTCCAACCATCAAATCTACGTCTTCATGGGTTTGGTAAAGCCTCTTTAACTTTTCAATATCCTATAATTTTATCAAAACGCAGGTGTAAAAACAATAAGGAACTAAAGAAAACGACACACATTTAACTAAAAAAATCATGAACAGAATATCATATTTTCTACATAATAATTCAGTTATGTATGTATTTATTTTCGTATGTTGGCACATCACGCATAAACCTAACAATACAGGTTTCATTTTAATCGTCGTGGATCCTTGCAGATATATTTGTGGTAATCTATACTAATATATAAAGAGGAAAGATTTGATTTTTTGTTTGTTTGCATCGAATAGGCTCCAAAACTACTGAACCGATTTGAAAAATTCTTTCACTTTTGGGAAGCTACAATATCGGCGGTGAACATAGGCTATATTTAATTTCCAAAAAAAATTGGGTAACCTACGAAAACTTCAATAATGTAACCCAAGGTGTAAAAAAATTACCTAAAATATTTTTTTTATCGGGAACGCTGTGAAAACAAATGATGATAGAATAAAACAATGTACTACAATTTTGTAGAAGACATCATTATTTACAAAAAGTATCGCGACAGCATATGTCTAACTATTATAGTTATGCCACAATAAGTGTTTTTTTATTTTAAAAAAATCAATAAAATGTCACCTCTAGAAAAGGCTCTTTATTGGTATCTTGGTATTACTCCTTATTTAAATAAATTAGTTCATATTCAAATCTGCTTCAATATGTTTGTATAACTTTTTGAATTATTCAATTCGGACATTCCATTCGAAAGTTATCACGAGTTTAAAAATGTGAGTATTGGAAAAAAAAAAAAAAGCATAGTCTCTTATCATCTCAACTTATCCGATGCAGAGTGCGTACGGGAACGGGGAGGAGACTGTTTAGTAGAAATACCGCGCAAAGTAGTCACGGTGGTAAAGTGACGTGACACGATACGTTGCAATGCAATTATTCCAGATTAACATATTATGCTATAAAATATTTTGAAAAAGTTAGGGATCTGTTTGAAAACTAAATTATTTTTAAGTATCTATCTACCCGTGCGAAGCTGGGGCGGACCTCTAGTCATAGAAAAAAAATTCCAATTTCTCAAATATATTTAATGTTATTTACAAATTTCTAAAAATTTAAAATCTTCATACAAAAATTTCAATTAATGAGATAGTCACGTTTTAAAAGTAAAATTATACATCTAAATTTTGTGTAGAACTGTAGCATCACATAGTATAAAAATTTATAAAATCGATCGAAGTTTGATTTGAAATACAAAAAATATAAGTAGAAGTATTTTAATTCTTATTTTATAAAGATTTTCAACGAAAAATATTCTAAAATATGTACGCCATGACAGATGCCTAAAGCCGGTAAAGCAGAGTTCGCTTGCACCCTCTCTATCATATGGTACCTCAATTATCATGAGTCATTTAAGTAGGTCAAACTAACTATACATAATATACTAGGTAGGTAGGTACCTATATCTACACACAGTATGGAGGACTTTTACAACTATACATAATACTAGGTAGGTAGGTACCTATATCTACACACAGTATGGAGGACTTTTACAACTATACATAATACTAGGTAGGTAGGTACCTATATCTACACACAGTATGAAGGACTTGCATTAGGTAGGTAAGTACTACAAAACCAACAGACATTCTTAATCATATAATTTTTTCGCGTATTTAACAGTGAGTATTAATTTTTCCTCTTCTTCTATTTTTTATAAACATTGAAAGTGACATTCCTTTTTTTTAATTTTTCGCATATTTAGCAGTGACTCTTTTTTTTCCTTTTGAAACATTAAGATAATATTATACTCCTGGTCCTGAGAAGGGAAAAGCTGCAGACAAAACCCATTCAATAACCTACTGCTCAAGCCCGACTAGCCAAATCAACAACGTAAAGCAAGACGGATATCGGCTAGTTTTAAATATTTATGAAACCGTTAGTAGCTTAGCAACTGGCTGACCTCAGTC
This sequence comes from Mystacides longicornis, assembly GCA_963576905.1. Taxonomy (NCBI): domain Eukaryota; kingdom Metazoa; phylum Arthropoda; class Insecta; order Trichoptera; family Leptoceridae; genus Mystacides; species Mystacides longicornis. The sequence continues at coordinate 23,617,762 of OY756435.1, forward strand.
GCCGATTTTCAATCTCATTTGCTTGTGTACAACATGGTTTTTAAATAAAATTTGCGTTCATTTATAGTGGACCCGATTCATTAAATAAATTGTGGCCATATACATACAAGTCAAGAAGTTAATATATCGGAATATAATCCCAGTTATTCGTTACAAACATAACGCTAATTGATCGCCAAGGTGTTCTACTAAAAAAAGTCTGTTGACCTGTTTTACAATAAAAAAAATTTTGGCACACCCAACTCAATATTTTGGAGGGGTTTAAGCGTTACCCTACCACGATTTCAACTGGATCCAGAGAGCCCAAGATAGAGCGGCGTGGAAGGAGATGGAGGAGGCCTTTATCTAGGTGTGGACGAGTATAGGCTGCGAAGATAGAGAAGAGCTGAAACTGTCTCGATATCTCTTTTAATCTTTTGCGTTGGCGTTGTCAAATCTGTACCTATGGGATTCTATTACCGTCAATTCTTACAACATGGTCATGCCCAAAGTACATTCTTGTCATTTCCCAACTGACAATTTCATCAGTTTATCAAGGCGATACTTCAATGAATTGTGTTCAATGTTCAACATTTTAATGCCAAAATTTTAGAATTTGGACCATTACAAGCAGACAATTTTTACTTTTGCTGTTTGATGTATTTTGATTTTGACTAATAATTTTGATCAAATTTTAAAACTGCCAACTCATTATAGCCATATTTCATAAGATGTTCAACATTTATTAAATTTTGCATCAAGACAGCAGAAAATTATGGTCGCGGGTCCTGTAGTGGTTTCAATTGAAACCAAAAGCGATTTTTGCTTGGGTCAAAAGTTTTTTCTTCAGAATTACTATTACGAAAATGAAAAAATATACTGACAGTTTTCGAAATGTAATCTCCAAAATCGTCGAATGTTTCTGCCCTAGGTAGTCCACAATATTCTCTGTAATCATTGTAGTATCTGTTGGCATGATCTCTGTCTCTCTGGATGTCGAAGGACCTCAAGTCGATGCCTCGTTTTCTCTCCTTACATGCAAACATAGTGTGGCTTATCTGCAACAAAAATTTGCTAAGGAAAGCTAAAAAAAATGAAGAAATAAATTGGGGTTGATTCTGTAGCAGGTCCGCATAAACTTCCTAATAATACTCAAAATTATCATTTTCAAAAATACGACTTCTTAAAATCTACACGCTGCTACATCATACTCACGCCTAAAACATTAATCCCATCGGCATCTTCACATGGCTGATAAATCAGACCTCTGGTAAATCCAGCGAAATTATCCTCCAAAACCCCGGGCCTATGTAAATATCCTGCCATTGATACATTATCAGTCGCTTGTCCATGTTCATTGTAAATCCTGAAACATTCAGTCGGCTTCAAACAGATGAATGCAAAATTAAACAGATTATCTTGTAAATGTTTCAGTCAGAATTTGTGCTATTTTTCAATATTAAGATTCGGAATTTTGAGCAGATATGAAGGATAAAACGTTTCTCGGATACTTGTAAGGATGTTTCTTTAGGCTTATCTAATACATAGATTAATTCTGCTATTATCTGTTGTAAATAGTGTCAGGAAAGCTCTTAAATAATTTCCAAGTTGCATTTTTGCCAAATCTCATAAGGAATTTGATTTTAGGAACCTAATAAGATTCAAGAAGCAGGTAAACTCTTTTTGCGTATACAGCTGAGTTGGCACATTCCTGTCAAAAATATATCCATTTAGAACAACCATGTCAAGAAAAACAATGCCAAGTTGTTTTTCAGTATAGATTTTGTAGAGATACACATTTGATGATATCCAGATACGGAAAGTAAGTAAGTGTCATACTATTTAGTTAAGTAATTTGCTCTTATGCATATAATTTTAAAAGATTACTTGAGAGTGTCGGCTATTTGAGAATGGAAATGTCTGAAAGCTCCGTGGGCGTGTTCGTTTGAAACATCAGGCAAAACGCTGCAGTTGTAATCGTTGATATGAGATTCGGAATTTGGGAAGATAATTTCATTCTCCACCAAATTTGAATATCCTACAACAATGAAAAAGAATAAATCAATAAAAATTTGATAGAATGGTTGATTGATTGAAAGACCTCCTATTAAAGAGGTCCTATTAAAAGATACAAAACGATGAACTCTTTCGAATGTATGTAAAGTAAAAGAAACCTTTGAGGTGAGTCAAAGGTGGTTGACGACCCCACCAACACTGTTCGAGATTTCATCAACCCGTTGTCGGTTAAGATTGTTAATACTTAAGAAAAATCTAACGGTCGTTTAATAAGTCAAAAATCATCAGACGTTTTACCTAAAATTTCTGGCATCCATTCGTAATATGAAATATGTTGATATTGAGCAATATTTATCTTTCTTGCTTCTTGGAAAAGTTTCTCGTCGTCCCAGAATGGGTTAATCTTCTTAAGCTCTGAAGCTAAACGGTTATGCTCTCTTAATAGTATGATTTGCAGAAGAGCCAGATCAGGGCTTTGGTTTATACGGGAATCTCCTATAAAATTAAAAGCTTCAATAATATTCATCATAAAAACCTTGGCGATTAAATTGGCTTATGAAACAGTACCTCCTTTGTAGCAGATTGTTTCGTTGTTCATGTTGCAACCGCAGGAGACAAAATGCTCCGAATCTTGAGGTGGAAACATACTCCCTTTTCTTGTAACCACTTTCATTCTTCCATCTTGTCCAGATCTTAGATGATCGCTTCTTTTCTTGCTGATATCATAAACAAGTGATAAATCCATCCATGATGTCACTGTATTGATCTGAAATGTATGGTAATTTCAACACGATGTTCTAAAGTCAAGTCACCTGATCAAAGATTAAAAGTACTATATAAGAATTAATTTTGGGTATCTTGAGATGGTACCACTGCATCAGTTACGACCCTACACACCACCCCAACCGATGGGGCCTCATCACTGCTACTATTATGGAGAGGAGATGGACTTGGCTGGAACATGTCATTGTGTTAACGATAACAAATGACAGTTTGACGCGAAGAGCACTCCTATTAATGTCCTGTAGACAAGGAACACCTTTTAAAACACTGTGTTCTGTTGGATTGGATATGATGTGGGAGGGGGTCATTGAAACCGCGCAAGATCGAGCTCAGTGGAGGACTCTTGATGTATGCTATGTAGATCCATGAAGGACTTCGCATAGTGATCAAAATACCCGACATTATTTCAAACAATGAAGTCCTTAATCGAGCTAGGCAGAGATATGCTGTCGACTATGAAATTACGCAAGAATACAATAACATGCTAAATACACACCTAGGGAAAAATATGACTGGCTTATTTTGAAGTGAAAAATTGAGACACCAAAGAACTAAAAAATGAAAACGGTGTCAGTTGCGACGTTGCAAGGGTATGCCTAGTAAAATTATAGCTGAAAGTGTCGAGTTTTATCAAGTTGAGCACTTTATGATACTTGGCTACAAAACATATGTACCTGTTGGGCCGGTTCATCTTCTGACGGAGAGCATCCTAAATCTTTGTCAGTCATTGATCTGGAGAAATTCATACATTGTTGCACGGAACCAAGAAGTGGATCGCCTTGACTTATTTTAATGGGAAAACAGAGTTTGGAGACGTTTTCTTGGGTCTTACCACCACCGCTGCAGCAACGAATACCTGAGAAACAGAATCAAAAACGCTTTTGCACAAATCTCGTTTATCTTCTTCTTCGTCGTGTTCCTCATGTCTGGCGGTCCTGACCATTTGTCATCCTATTTATAGCATCCTTGACCATCTCCCTCCGTCGTTCCCCTAACTGTGCTTTTCGTACTGCATCAGTAACAGTCACCTTAACCTCAGGAGAAGGTGGAAGTCAGGTGACAGTCGCTATGAATACGAAAAGCATATCTCTTTTTTGTAAATCCTACATTTGTAAATCCATTTCAAAACAGACAAGCCAGATATACAAGTGCACTGAAAGACAAGGTTTTTCTTCGCAGTGTATATCCAAAATGTCTAAATCTAATATGACATAAAAATAAAAAAGAGTGCGTTGACGGAAGCATGTCGTGCAAAAATATTTTCCGATGATTTTGGTTATTCGATGACTAAATCATCGAATCAAATAAAGCAGTCATTATCGTAGCCACATCATCAAATACAGAATCCTTACTCTGACACAGGTAGCTCATATGTTTCACTTTCTCTCATTATGGTAAAAAATTATGAAACGATGAACCAATTTATTTAGATAATACTTCATAAAGCAGTTGATCATACCTCGTAAATCTTTTAACAAACTCATGTCATGTACGATAATTTGAGCCCACTGCATGGCCACCAAGGATCTATTTTGGTCGACTTTACTCCCAGTTGGGAATAGTTGCATTCTGACTCTTCTAGCAGCTGGTAAAGGGGAATGATCTGTCGCCATGCGAGGAGTCACAATTCCTGGAATATCGTAAGAATATATTGCCAATTTTGTTGAATCATGAATGGCATTTCTGCCAAAATACTCGTACATAAACATTCACGGATACAGAAAGGATATCAAAGTAATAAATGTAACTTAACTATAGTGTTATATTTTGAGTTTAAGTAAAGGCATACCATCATCATAAGCAGGTTTAAGCAATCTGGAGTAAGTGGAATTGGGCATACCCCATTCGGGGTTCAGAATATTGTTACAAGAACCGTCGAGTCTGTAGTAGGGATAGTTTTCGTCACACTCTTCAGCTTTTTTACCGCAACGGGGTGGCAGAAAAACATCATCCCTTAAAAAAAATAAAAACAATTTCAAACTCGTCCGCACCGTGCAATTCTAAGAGGTCTGATAAAACAGAACCCAAATTTTATGACGAAAGAAAAACCTCGTGCAAGAATGAAAGGCAAAGTTGGCAGTCTAATGAGCTTCTTTCTAGCAGTTTCGAATCAAGATTTGGAAGGATAATACTATTATTGTATAACGTACAATAGATATAAAAGGCTGTCCATCATATTGCAAGAATTATACTCCAAAGCCAAGTCAGAAACAAGGTGCTATTCAATGCCACAAATTAAATTAATTTAGAGTATCGTTCAGATGCTAAAAATAGTACAATCTTCTGAAGAGAGCGTGTACATATTACAGAGAGAATGAGCAAATCTTTATTAATTAATTAAAATGTAGCAGATAGGATATGAGTGAACAAACCGTGTAAAGATATTTAACAGATTTCTGGAAATTTATATCCCAAGAAACTTCACACGATTTATAGACGAGATGGAGTTATTGGTATCAATCGTATCTTATTCGGTCGGTCCCTCGATGCCCCAGTCACTTTGGTCGTAGTTAAAATAAATTTTGTAGCTACAGTAAAAATGAAAACCTAAACGCGGTAGCTAATGAAATAACCCTCAACAAAACATCAAATTTAAAGACACGTCTAACTTTGGGGTAGTGAATAAATTTGCCTATTTAGATTCCAATCCAAATCCAAACTCCCTTTACACCCCACTCAGGGGCATAGGGAGGCAACGAGAGCTCTCCATTTCGCTCGATCTTGCACAATGTTTATGACCTCCTCCCACATCATGTTCAGATTCCTCAGCTCTACTTCGAAGGAGTGGAATACAGTATGAGATTTAGATTCACCATTACATATAAAAAAATGACCACATCGAAATAAAACGAAGGATCACTGGAATCAAAACATTCTTTTCTCTCCTACTAATGCTCCTCAAAGCCAAAAACCTCCACAGCACCAAAATAATTTTGTATATAACGTGGGGCCGTGAATGATGGAAAGTGTGGAGAATCAGATAAAGGAGTTAGAGGAGTTCTTTACAAAAGGCTTAGGCTTGATTTAAGCTGTAACGCCTTCGAAGAGGAAGAAACACGATAGCTGACAAAGAATTACTTAGATTAACTAACTCCACTTTAGTTCTAAGATAGAAATAAAGAATTTATAAGCTAAATTTCCTTCCATGTCAGGTAGTCCGAATTCGTCGGCGAATTCTTATTTGCTCTGGGCTACTCGGAAAGATTGTGCCATAGTACGAAAACCCGTCGACAGAACATCTGCTTTCTTCCAGCTCCTCTGCTAGCATCTATTTTTCCCTTCATTACCAGAAGAATCAGCCGTTACTTCTCCTCACGCATGGTGTGTTCCAGATATGAAAATTTACCTGCGACAGCAGTTCACCCTTGCTCGACCAAGAACTTCTGATTTTTGACCAGGTTAATTTCCTTGACATGATAAATCATAAGTAGCTGGATAACCTTCAGGTACAAGGGGAGTAATAAGACAATAAAATCTCACTCACGGATCAGGAGGGTAGGTTTTGATCATCTCCAAGAAACTTCTTTTGTATCTGTTGCAGTCATCACCAAATAAATACTCACTCGAAGTTATAAGGATGCCCAAAAAAGACACAAACAAAATCCTAAGCAAAATAACGGACATTCTCGAATATTATAAACGATAACATTGAAAAAGACTACGCGCATTTTAATGCAACAAATTATTTTATACAAACTGCAACAAATGAATTCAACATAAACCATTAGAAACAATTACCAATGCGATAAAAGTTATGGCGAATATCCAGTTTTTGAGAAGTTTCGGAATTTCTTTTATGAGTCGATTAGTAAAGTACCTGTCCCTATCAGATTCGAAATTCAAGTAAGGTTTGTCGTCGTGGGGTCTAATTCCTTCATAGCAGGTGTATAATATAAGCTTATTTTCTTAATTATAAGACTTATGTAGGAAATGGTGAGTGTGAAAAATACTTATGTAAATGTATGGGAGTAACCATTACCACCACTGGTGACCTCGGGGCTGAGCTCCCGATACGTATCGATATGGCAAGTGGCGCCTTCAACAACATGACAAAGATATGGAAGGCGTCGGCGTTTAGTGTCGAGACGAAATGTAAACTGTTTGATGCGTGTGTGTTGCCAATTCTTCTGTATGGGTGTGAGTCCTGGCACCTGACTAAAGCCCAGGCACAAAAAGTATCTGCATTCGAAACAAAGTGCCTCAGGAGAATTTTGGGTATAAGATGGTACCACCGCATCACGAACGACGCTATACGTCGGCGCACCCGGCTCAGGCCCATCACTTCTACCATTACGGAGAGGAGATGGGCATGGCTGGGACATGTGTTGAGGATGCCGAATGACAGTTGGCCGAGGAGAGCGCTGTTTTTCCTCCCATCAGGGTCTCGAAGACGTGGAAGACCCTCTCATACCGTGTTCCGTTCCTTCGAGGCAGAGCTGAGGGAAATGGACTTGGTGTGGGAGGAGGTCATAAGCATTGCGCAAGATCGAGCGCAATGGAGAGTTCTTGTGGCCTCCCTATGCTCCTAAGTGGAGTTCAAAGGGAGATTTGATTGATTTGATTGATAACTGTAGTAGAAAGTGGTCATGGAAAACCTAGATATTTCTTGAAAAACCAAAATTCTTCGTTTTGTTCTAACAAACTAAGTAGCCCTAAAACTACCAATAAAATGTTTATGAATGCATAGAACAATGCTGTTCACACAAATAAATGATTTTTCAAACATATAAAAGGTCTAAAATATAAATTTAATAGGCGTATTGTTGTTCTTTTATCGCCAATACATTGACTTCTGCATAGAGCTGCGGATACCCTACCAAATCGATTGATAGCTACTGCAGTATATTTTTATCACAACAATAGTTTTTATGCTCAAATTTAAAACAATTGTTTTACCTGTTATTGAACGGATAGACAGAGAAAATGGAGTTACACTCCTCTCCAAGATTTTCTATGCAGTTTTTCTCCTTCTTATATACATTTAACCTAGCTTTCCAAGTACCTACATAGATAGTCATTCGGTCACACATTGATTTCAACCATAACTATTATATCTTTGTATATGCAAGTGTAAGGGAGCAGAGCTTGAATAGCAGAAGAGTGGAATGCCGCAGGGAAGCGTCTTATATCCTTTCTTATGATATTTATACAAAGGATCCATACATGACTAACAAATCACAATGACCATTTTGAAAGCCAGAAGGAGTTGATCATTGAACACTCAGTTGCCTGTTTAACAACTTGTGTCTAGTTTCTTGGAATCTGTTTAGTGCCTTTTGATTTGTTAATTGACTTCTCCAGAATATTTCAAATCAACAATCTCCCTTTAACACCCCACTTAGGAGCATAGGGAGGCAACAAGACCTCTCCATTGCGCTCGATCTTGCGCAATGTTTATGAACTCCCCCCATACCATGTCCAAATCTCTCATCACTCCTTCGAAGAGCGGAACACAGTGTGAGAGAGTCTGTAGTAATATTTCTAATACTCTCCGTTAATTCCAAATTTCAAAGGTTAATCAATAAATGTATGTAGAATGCTAATACCAACGCTGATGTGACCTGATACTCCACAAAATGACGAATTATGCAAATTAATATTATTTTTCAAAACTAGGAATGAAAACACATCCTTCTTATCGGTGGCCATACTTTATTAAAGTTCTATTTATTTATTTTTTATTTTATTTTCCACCCATAGGCCCATTCAGGCACTTAGGAGTGTCAAAAACAACATAATTATGATTAAAATTATAAATACATGTGCACACGAATACAAACAACAATTAACATAAAAGACTATAAAATTGCAAAAAATTACAAAAAGTTGTCAAAAGACAATTAAACAATTGTGAAAAAAAGAGAAAACTATATATACAATTGAAATAAAAATCATAGTCAGATACATCATGCATTCGCTCGTGCGTGGTGTAAAAAGCCACTTTTGCAGTCGTCAGAAATCTTAATCATATGGTTATCAATAATTACAAAAAATATAACAGCACAGGGTTTATTTCTCAATACGGGATGGTGTAAAGGGCCACCCCGCATATCGTCATAACAGAGATGATCTATTTAGGAAGGTGCCCTTTGTTTTGGGATATTGTAATGTGGACCCTGTTTCTTGATGTCAAGAATAAGAACTCAAACAAATATTTGGTTTAGAAACTCGTCAATTGAATATAGGGAATTTTCAACGAGTAGTGCTCTAGCCTCTCTCTTAAACAATTCTCCTTCCAGTGATCTTATTCTTTGCGGCAGCTTATTGTACAAACGCACGCTTAAATAGACAAAACTTTTGGATACCTTTGTTAGTCTATGTTTTATGGGCCGCGGTAGATGACCTTGTCTTGTTTCGTACTCATGAAAATCGGAATTTAAATTGAAGTCATTTATGTTTATTTTAGCGAATTTAATACATTCCAGGATAAATAAACTAGACAATGTCAGGATCCCAAGGTCACTGAACGCGTTTCTGCACGAGTCACGGGATTGGAGCCCTAGAATCGCTCTCACCGCCCGTTTTTGGAGGATGAATACTCTAGAGGAGTCTCCGCCATTACCCCAAACTATAACACCATACGCCATTAGGCTATGAAAATAAGAAAAATATACTGATTTTGCAGTCATAGGGCCACAGAGAGACCCAACTTTCCTGATCGCAAATATTGCAGAACTTAGTTTCTTGCACAACTGATCAATATGAGACGTCCATTGCAGCTTCTCATCAACAATCACGCCAAGAAACCTGCACTGGTCCACCACAGCTAAGTCCCTGCTAGCTAGATCATGTTGTAGCGGCTCATTCGGGTGTTGTATTCGGGTAAGAGAGAAGCAGATAGCATTCGTTTTCGTCACGTTTAACACTAAATTGTTCGCTTCAAACCATTTGTTTGCGTCATCTAATACTTTTAACACATCCCCATCAACATGGCCCCCGGATTTGTGATTTTTCACAAGCAAAGATGTGTCGTCAGCAAACATGACAATATCATCTCTGGGGTTTGAAATCGTATAAGGTAGATCATTTACATAAACTAGAAACAAAAGAGGCCCCAAAATAGACCCCTGAGGTACACCAAACTTAATGTTTTTACAAGAGGACCGAGTGTTGTTTATTTCTGTTGTCTGTTTCCTATTTGAAAGGTATGACTCGAAGAACTTCTTTTCATTTGATCGAACCCCACAATGCTCTAGCTTTTTTACCAAAATACTACTTTATATTAACTAGTGGTCGACCAGTGCTCGGAATTCGACTATAACTAATTTAGATTATAAGTTTGAACATTTTAGACTGAGCGAGTGCTATTTTACAATAGTTTTCTTTCCATAACAATGACATGGATAGTCATTGGATACGTCAAATTTTAATTGTTCATGTTATGTTTACAGTTTTTATTGTTATTATTAATAAAAAAAACCAATATTAATCTATTCTCATTTTGACGCAATAAGTTTGAATATCCAGCTATTTCAGCTCCATTTAAATATACCGCCTTCAAAAGCTTTCTACGCCCATTATGAGGCGCTTTACATTTTACGTTTTATTTTATGAAGTTGATCTTCTTTATAAGTATGTAGTTTGTGTATCATTTACATAACATTTCACTAGTGTTTTTAATGTTTTTTTCTTATTGATGTAATCTATTTTCAAGCATAATTTTAAAAAAATATTAGCATTCGCCACCCCTTATCTGTATAAGCTATAAGTGTGCGAAATTTCATACTCCTCCGTCCGCGCATTTTCCGTAAAATAGTCACAAACTTTTTCCTTCATGTATTAATATATAGATTCTGTATAAAATGTGCAACTTGTGACAATTATTTTGTGTCGTGATCACTCCATTTGATTGTGCATTTATTTATTTAGATTATGAAGTTACAAAAATTACATATTTTATAACTTAAAAATAACAATATTATCCCACTTATATTATACCTACAGATTAAGACGTCACATTTCTACAACATTCACATTATTAATCTATGCTTATCGCTCATAAAGTAGACGCAACATACTCGAAAAGAAAGAACCACCGTTCTGTCTCCAGATCAGCCGAGTGAGGTGAGGGGCAAACATTTATATGAAGGGCACAAACCTTAGTGCGTCCCGTTCGTTGTCCCTTACAATTATAAATATGTTTACCTGCTACCAACAGCAATCCACAGTAAAACGTAATCAAACAAACGATTCGGAAATAACGCCTTGCTATGCGATCAGGCGCAGGTTCAAATGAGGTCTCCTACATTTGATTAACAAATATATAACAACTAATGACTCTAACAATTCATTACTGATGTTCGGTTTTTAAATGGAACAAACCACTACGGGCTTACGACCATCTTCTACTGTTATTTCGAAGGCTGGCTTAGTGTGATCACTTTACGTTAACAACGTTCGTCATTAGGTGGTAATGTTTAAGTCTCCGAAACTAATCATGAAAATTCTCGACATGTTCGACATGTCGAAAAATCCAATGTATATAACAAGTAGATATTTAATAATTAATGAGAAGTTGAACATTATTGATAACAAGAGAGCAAACAAATTTAAAGACTGCGACTGCTGTTATATATTTGGCGCCAGGTTATGAATTTATCCATTTTTGTTAAGGTTTATTGACTAGTGGCTTTGTTGGTGCACAACGTTCTAATTATGTCTAGATTCTTGTGACCATTTTTCAAGACTAGATTTTAACGAATGGTCATAGATAGTACAGAAACCTTCACGGTCGGATTTTCAATATCTGCTGTTCCATCATGGTACTCTGGTGGAACTATTAGCGCCATCTACAAGATATTCAATGGATTACGAATTACCACAGAGAATCAGATAGCTTCGACCCCTGTTGAATTAATTGTGCACTCGAAAGATAATAATGGTAGAAGACAATGTTTTAATAATGTACAGCCCAATATTCGCTTCACTTTGCATCGTTGCTTGGCACTCACAGATCAGTGAAGTCAGCCGCAAAATCTTCTATCAATTTCACGTTTTGAGAAAGCATCAAAACCTTCTATCCATTTCCACTAAAATTCTTTTATGTCAATCTCTCTTACATCCAATATTGGACTTGGATATTACACAAGAGCAACTACTAAGGTTGGAACGTCTGCAGAATGTTTGTATTCGTTTCATCTTTGGCCTCAGAAAATTTGACAGAGTATCTCAGTTCAGAACGGAACTTAAATGGCTAACTATGTCACAACGACGAGACTCACACATTCTCACATTACTTTTCTCGGTACTCTCTAACCCCAGCGCTCCTAACTATCTGAGGTCTCTATTCACTCCATTAGTATCTCATGGCCTTCCTCTGCCTACACATCGTTCTTCATTTTTCACTTCATCTTTCACTGCACAGGCGGCCAGGTTATGGAACCAACTACCTGTTGACATCAGACTCGCTCCAACGTTATTCTCTTTCAAAAACAGATTGAAGCGTCATTTCCTTTCTGCTACTCCTGCTTCTATCTACTGATCCTTTCCTTCCTCGCTATGCTTGACTTTATATTGAATTATAATATAGTTTACTTTTTTTTTTCTCATATATGTATATATTTTGTTTGTATGTGTATATATGATATATTTTTATATTTAATTGTTTTATGTATGTATTTGTCTGTGTATGTGTATGTATTTTTTGTATATATAGAAAAAGCAACTTCAATTAAAATGTTATTTGTAATAGGTTGGTTGGAAGAAATTGCCCCAGGCAATAAGCCCGCCAATTTTGGTTTGTTATTATTGTATATTCATGCCAATAAAGTGTTTATTATTATATTCACTCAAGTGTTTCTTATCTACATAATAATTCAGTAATGTATGTATATTTATTTATTTATTTGTTTCACTCCAACTGTATGTCGGAGCATCACGCTAAAAGCGTAGGTTCTGCGTTGAATTTTTTTCTTCGCAGTTTTTCGCAAATACAATTGTGGTAATCTGAGATACAAATATTTACATTTCATTAAATATATTTTAAGTTATTAATAAATTTCTAAAATTATGAAATCTTCATAGTAAAATTTCACTAAACACGGAAAGCCATCTTTTGAAAACAAAATTACTCATGTAAAAATTACACGGAATCGGAGTAATGCGGTATGAAAATGTATTTAAAAGATTGGAGATTGATTTGAAATACATACAAATGTAATTCAAATGTTATAAACCTTATAAAATAATGATTTTCATAAAATTTATCAAACGCTACTCCATTTTGAAGGAAATTTTGACATATTATAAGAATATGGCCACCGTTGTTAGAACAGTTGTAGCCATCGGAATCAAAGTTAAATTAGATGCCTCTCTGCATATTGTAATGTACATAATTATTTTTATATAGAACTGATGTAAAATGATTCAAGATAATAGAGTTTAGGTAATAAAATTTATGAATGAAAATTTAATTTGAAATTTGTATGAACATCCATAAAATAGCAAGAATTGAACGGTAAAACAGGTACTTACCCACATCTGAATCTCAAAACATTACCAAAGTGAATTTGACAGCTCAAATATTATGTTGCAGCAAACAATATTAAACAAAACTTCCTGTTTATTTTGGAAAAGAATCAGATATGTAACTATTTTGGTAATAAAATTCACTTGATTTATCCACATAAAAATTAATAACAGATATTAGATAATATGTAGGTATTAACGACACTTTTCAAAATTCTTATGTAGATAAATGCAAACTTATGTTTTCTTCCTTATTATTTATTTTATTTAATGTTATATTCATCATTAAACAAGGTGGGTAATATTTTTAATAAACACAACACACAACACAGAGTGGATGGAAGCATTCGGTTCGGCAGCGTTTCTTGACATATCCAAAATCCTTGCAATGCTCCCATATAGAAAAAACATAATTCTATTAATATGTGAAAGCAAAATACAGTGATAACATGGCCATGGTTGTAAATATATAAGGCGACATTAGAAAATTTCGCATTTTGACAGGGATTTGTTTTAAAAATACACATTATGAGAATTTGATTAGAATCGATATTAAGGATTTAGAAATATATCAAACTACTTAAGAACTTCATATAAGAATAAAACAATCTTTGATGTATGTGCTGCTTAAAACATTAATTTAGAATTTTTAGTAATATTATTTGTTTCAAAGTGTAGCTTTTATACCTTTTTAAGATCTTCTTAAAATCCATTTAGACTGCATAATGCACCAGGTATTATTGTTTCAGATAGACTTGAAGAAAGCTGCAACTCTATGACTAGAACATAAAATACAAAATAAACAGCAAATTCAAATGATCATATTTTATACTTATATATTTACAATTCACAACTAAAAAAATCATGAAAGGTAGGTAAATGAATAGCCTAATCTTAATAATTAAAATAGCTTAGGTACCTACGTAGAAAATATTTCAATATTAAAAAACTTACAAAATTTTCAAATATAGAATCCTTTTTGTTTTCGTCGGCTGTCAGTGGTCAGGGTAGTGAGTACGTAACTTTTGCTATAGCACGACTAACCACACATCAATCTAACTACTCATAACCACGACTTAACTACATTAGTAGTTAGCGCGAGTACGTAACGCGATAACGCAATGTAGTTAAGTTTTAAGCCGGAAATAGTAAGGTTTGCCAACATCTAACACAAAAAAATGTTTTTTCATTGTATTTTTCAATGAAGAAACTTGTGGCGGCCATCATTATTTGACATTTTTCATCAAATATATAAAAACAGTTATGATTTGTGGAATTTTAATAATTTTAAGAAGTAAAATACACTTGATGTTTTCTGATACTCTTTGAATACTCTTTTATTTTCCCTATAGATTTTTTATCTTAATTATTATTTGTATGTCTTAATTGTTTGTAAAATATTTGCTTGCGAGAAATAAAGAAAGATTTTATTTTTATTTATTTATTTTTTAATAATTTCCATACAAATGTTCAAAATCATGTATTGTTTTCCCTTTCGTCTGCTAATTTTTCTACAAACTTGAGTTTTGTCATAAAAATCGGCTGCCATAAAAAAAATATCTTGTCGATAACAAATCCCAAATAAAAAAATATTAACCTAGTTTTATATGTATTACGGTATTACTATTTTATTATAAAATATTTAATTTGGGAAATAAAATAAAAAATAAAATTAATAAAAGTAGTAATGCATTCTTATTTCCAATAAATTAATTATTTAAAACAAACGATGCAAAAATAATAACAAAGCGCGCAACTTTGACAGCTCTAAACCACATATAAACTGCCTAACTACTGCTAACTACACTGGAACGCGACCCGACAGATGCTGTTATAATAAGCACGCTGAAACACACATCTAACTACATTTGTAGTTAAGTCGAACGTTACGTACTCGCGCTAACTACACTAGGAAGTAGTTAGTCGTGCTATAGCCCTTACGTACTCACTACCCAGGATAATAACATGACAGTAGGAGAGTGAGTAAGTACCATAGACGAACTTTTTAAAATGTAATTCTTTGTCTGAGCTTCATAATATGAAAACAAAATAAGATTGATTTTTTCAGGATTTTTTTCCACTTTAATAATTCTTCTACACATTTAAAGTGGTTTTTGTATGAAAAATGTTTTTTATATAAATAAGTAAATCAGAAAATAATTTATCCAGATATTTTTTAGCGTTTTCTATGGTTAATGTATTGTCATGTTGTCAATCTATGGATATGTCTATTTTGTTGTCAAACTATAAAAATGTAAACATTGAATTTTTTTACGGCTTATAAAATCATTTTTTTTGGGAATAATAAAATAGGTAAGCAAAGTTAATTGAGTAAATATTGTTTCAAAATAATCGCATAATTACAATGCAGCTAGCCTATTATATTAATTTATTTTATGTAACTATATTTTTACAGGATAGATATTACAAGATATTTTCAACAATCTTCTTCTTACTTCCACTGTGGCAATCCACTCTCGAGAGAGTGATAAAATAACAGAAGTGAATTTCTAAAATGTACAAGTATGCATTTTATTGTTGGAATATGCAAAATCGGTAAGTCCCGTATTATTATTTGATAATAATTGTAGGTACCTCTTTTCTTATTTTTGTCTATATTTAAATTACATAATGTTTTTTTACAGATTAATGTTAAATAGTTCCCCCAAAATTTCTATTGAATGAGGATAGTCAAATTATGTATACTGGAAAGTATTCAATGTTTTCGTAGTTTGGAATGTAAAAAACACAATCACAATCGGTAAAAATGAACTGGCAGCCAATGCTCTTAAAAATTGTGCCATATGGATACGCTGTTACAATACTAGACGACATTATTTTGATAAATTAATAACCATCGGTAACAGTACCAGAAACAGGAGGTTGGTAGCCCACTGGTATCAGTTGACGGCTACATACTGTGTACTCAATTGTGGCTTTGAATTCTGTTGCGACCATTTCAACTTTTACAACACAAGCATTGTTTTGTGTGAAAGATGTCAAAAGTGTATATTATTATGTGTTAACTTTGGGTGAGTTCAGATTCATTTGTATAAAAAAAGTGTTTTGTTGAGCTGTGATACGCTAGAAGCAACCTCGGTTTCATACATTTAGTATGATTAGTATAATTATCATTTTACAAAATGATAGTTGTGTGTTATATTCATTGAAATTAAATAAACAGAATGTTTTCATTTATTTATAACCAGAAATAAACTGAAAAATATTACATATTGTTTTAATTTTCTATAAAACATCTAATAATATATTCTCCTGAACCATTTCCAAACAATAGATGTTTTATAGCGATTCTTAGTCTTAGTTAAATAATGCCTCCACGACATATTAATGTAAACGATGAGAATTCATGGATTTTGGTAAGTAATTTTCTATAAAACATCTAATAATATATTCTCCTGAACCATTTCCAAACAATAGATGTTTTATAGCGATTCTTAGTCTTAGTTAAATAATGCCTCCACGACATATTAATGTAAACGATGAGAATTCATGGATTTTGGTAAGTAATTATTTTCAAATGATGTTTCTGTGTTAAAATATCAAATAATGTGATATTTTAAAACAACTTACTATATTATTAGTGGTGGTCGTACCAGCAAGTCATTTCATTTACATTTCTTATAATAATGTGTCCCAAAAACATAGGAGCAAATACTCTCATAAAATGGTACATATTTATAACTTTTGAAGTTTGCCAATTATAAAAGCATTGTAGTTACCTCCTATAACTTACCTAATAATGACTTATGACGTCAAAAGGAGCATATCAGTTTGTGAGATAGCTACATGTAGGTTCGAATCATACACTTTTCAACATGATTACATCACAGTTAAGCTTGCTGTGATGGGTAAAGGATATCAGATTTATAAGAAGAACCACCTACCGAGAACTTTTTTAATGTAAAAGTAGTCACACCTCAATGTGTAGTTACTGCACTTAAACGCAATAGACCTGTTGATGAAAAAGCTAAACGCAGGTTTGAAACTTGGTGTGGGCCTTAAATTCTTCAACTGTTGCGTTAAGTTTTGAAGATTAGGTGCCGACTTCTAAGTTTACTTATATTTGTAGATATATTCCATAGTGAGAAGCTTTACTTTAAGTAAGGAACATAAAAAGCTTTTTTGGTACTTAATTGCAGAATAATAGAATCAACATTGTGGTGAGAGCCCATTGCTCACCACATTCGAGCACTGTCTTATTAACTATGGGGTAAGCATAGAGAGTAAGTCGCCAGGCTATGATTATGTCTTGCAGCGCTTTCTTCTTGCTGATGAGGTGTTACAAAAAAATAAGTACAACTAATTAAATAATAATAATAATTTATTCAATGAAAAATAATACATTAAAAATAATACACAATTTAGTGAACATTTAACATTATGTAGGTACACCATACTTTTATAAAGCTCTGTATGTAAACATCCATAGATCAGGTTCTATAACTCCCATTATTCTACAAATTTTTGGTGGACGGGTAAAAAAAGCTAGTACTTATATATTGTTACATTGTAATTCTAACTATCAAACAACTGACAGTTCCTTTCAAACATTAATTTAATTTTCATTTTTCAAATTTCGAATAAAAATTATTATCAACATAATAATTCGAAAAAATTGGTTTAAATTGGTAAATTCTTTCGATGTATGTATACAATAGGCAAACATACATCACATGTTATGTACTTCCTACTACACCGCCATCTATTGAATTTTTTAAAAAGTAAAGCAATTATAGAGGAATTGTTTTGATTTCAAGCTTATATCCCGTCGAACGTCATCCTTCACCCGAATCAACGTAACTATAACATAATGCAATAAATTATTAGCTAAAATTAATTAAATTTTTACATCGTAAATCGCATTATCTACAAAATAATTCAGACATGTTTTTTTATTTGCTTTTTACCGTATGTCATAGCATCACGCCTAAACGGCTGAACCGATTTCACTAATTCTTTTTTTGCCGTGTTGGCTTTTATCAGGAGAAGGTTCTTATGAAAGAAAAAATTAAGAAAGTTGCGTGGAAAATCTACATAATAATTCAGAAATGTTTTTTTATTTGCTTTTTACCGTATGTCATCGCATCACGCCTAAACGGCTGAACCGATTTCACTAATTCTTTTTTTGTCGTGTTGGCTTTTATCAGGAAAAGGTTCTTATGAAAGAAAAAATTAAGAAAGTTTCGTGGTAAATTGGGAAATTAAATAAAACTCGCATTAGCCCCTCCTCTATCTACATAATAATTCAGAAATGTTTTTTTATTTGCTTTTTACCGTATGTCATAGCATCACGCTCAAAATACAAATGCTACGTCAGATATGAATCTGCACAGAGCCGTGCAAAATGCCGGAGAAGGTTCTTTAATACAATTTGTTGCATTAACTTTAATATATTTAGAGCTATTTAAAAAACTCTATTTTTTAGGATCTTCATAGAAAATTTTAATAAACATTAAAAGTGTCATTCTTCTCTCTTTTTATGAATTGTGAAAGTTTCATTCCTCTTTTTATGTGCTTATGTCAGTTATAGAGGTCTACAAAGCAATGGGAAGCTAGACTAGAACCTGTTTAATTACCTACCGATCAAGCCTGACAATCGGAATCAAAAACGTAAAGCAAGACGGGTATAAGCTAGTATTGTTATAATACGTAATATATTGTCAAAGAAGGTTACCTACTTACAGTTTTCTTTAATTTTCTTATTTTCCAAGCCACTTTCTTGATTTTTTCATTAATAAGAACCTTCTCCTGATAAAAGCCTACACGACAAAAAAAGAATTAGCGAAATCGCTCCAGCAGTTTAGGCGTGATGCGATGACATAGGGAAATAGCTATCCATTTTATAATAGACCACCTAGCCTTCCCGAAAGACGTTGTCCTGTAGTCCTTACTGTGAATATTGATTTCGAATTTGTAATTTATACAAAAATATGTATAAAATATGTTTGAAAATGAATATGTGAAAAAATATTCTGAAGGCTTGAAAGAAATTCTATCAATAATCCGCGTGCCAGTGTTTTGAAACTCCATGGTTGTCAGGTTAATAAAAATTGTGTTTCATGGAATTTTAATAGATGGCGATGGCGTCACAAGAAATCCGTTCCATACTAACTTTAACAATATATCTTATGCATTTTTTTTTCAACTTTTTAATAGTTATTCTGTAATAAGGAACGGAGAAGAATCCAATAAATCAAACATTGGAAGAATCTTTTAAGCCGATCTCGAGTTAGGTATAAGTGTTCGCACTAACCCGATATTCTTTTATATTATAAGATGTTTTATTCGTTACACAATGCTTTTTCCCTTATGTATAGTACAACTTTTTACGTAGGGAGGTAAGTACTAGCAGGTTATTTTAAGAGAAAAACGTTTATTTAGTTTATTAAATTTTATTGTTAAAATCAGAAAAAGTCTATCAAATAAATCAATGGGTAAGAATAACGGAGAAAAATATAAAATTTGTTTTTTTTTCATTTCATTTCCATCAAATGTCATCATCCATTTCAATATCTCGCTTCTTTCCACATGGCAAGGTTCACAACTGGGATTTGGTTACATTGGTATATACTATTTCTGCAAAAAAAAATATAATCTTTATATAAGTCAAATGTTAGTTTATATTTATCGAAACATATACCGATTTTTTTTTTAATGAATCTGTGCTCTGTGTAAATGGGAAGTTTTCTGGGGAGCTTCCGACAATACACACTAGGTGGCAGAACTTCTAATCAGGTCTATTGTCAAATTCAGTGCTGCCAACGTAGAGATGTTTTTTTTCAGTGATGCCAACGTTGGGAAGTTTGTTTTCCATTGTGTTGCTAAGAAGTTGTTGATTTTGTTGCGCATAAATTTGAGAATAAATCTCAGGGGTGCTGTTCTGTATTTTTTAATTTGTATTTTGGTAGGTATATAAAAAAAGATGAACAATTTTATTTGTAATAGTATGTAAAAAATGTACATTGATTACTCTAAACCTATTGTAAGTTATCATGTATAATAATATATAAGTTATTTAATTTGAAATAAACTAGAATGATATTTTGGAGGTTAGATTGTGAGCGACCATAAGAAGAAGAAGAAGTAAATCGCCCCCGTTGGCAACACTAAATTTGACAATAGACCGGATTAGCAAGGGCGCCTCTAGCGGCACAAAAAGGAAAAAAAACATCCCATTAGATAGGACAACCTAGATTTCACAACATTATTGGCCATGCAACATGGCGGATACCATATTTGCACCAAGGAACATGGTCGCCGGAAACTGCCGAACCAACCCGAAGTGTTACGAGACGACTGTATGGATGTATTAGTGACAATGATAATTTTGATGGTATTTCTATTACTTTAAATAAATTCGGGGGCAAACGTGATGAGGTATGGGGGGCTCCGCCCCCCAAACCCCCCTTATAATTATATCCTAACCTAACCTAACTCAATCATATAAATGGTAGAAAGCTTGCTAAACGCTAACGTAAAATAAAATTGAACACTAATACAATCATACAGTCGTTCTTCGTTACACTTCGGGACCATGTTCCTTGGTGAAAATAGGAGCTCGTCGTATCCGCCATGTTGGATAGCCAATAATGTTGTGAAATCTAGGATGTTCCATTAGATATCGTTTACGTCAAATCATAGTCGTTTAAGAAAGAAGTCATCGACAAACATCGAATGTTAAAGCATAAAATCATAGACCTACTATATCTATGGACTGCTAACGTAAAATGTCAAAGGATTATCAATATGGGAGACCTGGTATGTACCCCCGATGAGATTCGCACGAAAATTAAAAGGTGTCTTTTGGTAGTAACAGTGGTACTAACTCATTATAAAGAAATTCGCGAAAAATTTAAAATAGCTTCTAGTAACAACGTCTTTATAACGTTAAAAGGAAAGTAATTTTCGTATTTTTTTATTTACGATAATGCAGCTATTTTAGAGTGATACACGACCCGTCTTTGAATGTGAATCCGGGCTATAACTTTTCTCACAAAGTTAATTATAGTTTTTTTATACCTTCATGTTTCCATTTTTTTTGTATGGTCATACAAATTGCGAAATTTTTAAAAGATAATTGAAATGTAATTGAGTGTTTGTAAAACTAAAATTCTTGTGTTATTCGAAATCTTATGTTTTAATTTCCTTTCCAAATTACAAATAAATATTTGAATTACAAATAGGTAGTAGGTATGTTTAAAGAAAGATTGGGATATATTTAAATTTTCGGAATGCAAATGAACGCACACCAAACCTCCTTTGTTTATTTCTAAATCACGGCCACGGGCCAATGAGCGTTGTGATACGATTTGAAGTTCTCTGATTGGTTGAAGAGCCGACACTAGCGACATTGATTATCTTTTTTACCGCTAAACCTAACATCCGGCTATTTCCGGGGGTACATACATACTAGGTCTCCCTATCAATATAACGAAGTGGCAAAAAGTCATTGCAGAACTGTCAAAATGTACTAACTGGTACTCGTTTGAAGGCTTCCGAGTTTCAACCTGAATTCTGATGAATTTTTGTAGGGAAAATACGTTTTACTATTACATTAATGATTTACCTATCATTAATTGTCATAATTGTTGTTTTGCCTCTTCGTCATATTGATAAGACCAGAAACTTGGTTTATCAATCCGTAGAATATAAAATCATTGTGCAAAAGTTAGCCCAACAACAATGCAAACAGGCTGGCCGTGTTATGCCTAGAAGTAGTATTGACAGACGATGGACGATAAAAATTCCACGAATGATAGCCAAGAACTGGTCGTAGAAGCTTCGGCAGATGTGAAAATCTAAAGGATAATGGAAGAAAGAGATCTTAAAAGGATTAACTAAAATGAACCATTCACTAAATACAATGATTTCTTCAGCAACCATGTTGACAATTCTAGGGTTTCTATGCCAAATATCATAAAACCCTAGAATATGTCATGTCCATTATAGATATTTTAGTAGATACCTACAATGACTACGATTGTACTGAAAAATGACTATGGAAAAAAATAATTTCCACTTACGCTTTAGCAGTTAGGAATACATTAAGTTGTGCTCTTTTGATGCCATCTCCGTTATCACAAAACAATCTAGCAAGAGTGCTTTTTCTCAGTTCTGCCAATTGAGCTAAAAAAAGGATTTTATTAGAATTTATATAATTACGCATGCAGTACTTACTTGGAAAATCCATTTAAAATACCTGTCGTAAATCCAGCTCCACTGTTTTCGAACCAGAACCTGTCACTCTGCCTGGTTCTTTTGAATTGTTCCAGTAAAATGCAAAGATATGTCGGACCCACTTGGGCTCCGGCAAATTTGGATTCTAAAGATCCTCCTACTGATAAGTCTACATCCAGATGGCTTTTATAATGTCTTTTGAGGAGAGCAATATTCTAAAACAATACAAATTTGTTGAAAGATTTATAAATAGGTTGAATGAAATTTATAGCTGTTGACGGTACTCCACAATGATTAAAATTTCTCGAAAAATGTTTCGGGTTCCATTATTGTTTGGTCTTTTCGAAATTCATACGGTGTATATTTTATACTAGCTTCCGACAGACGTTCTCCTTTCTTTACAATTAATTTAAGAGGATTTTTTTTATTTCTTGATTACCGGCTTTCCGTCCGATTTGAGCCCCCATTTAACAGACTCAAAGTAGGTATTTAGTCAAAATGAAACTAGATTAAAATATAATGTTTAATCATAAAAAGTATGTAAAGGAAATTGGATTAAAATAAATTATTTCTGCACAAATGTTGTAATAAAGTAATCTATTTTATGTGAGTTCAGGCTCAGTAGATACGCTACATTGATAGGGTTAGGGAATCCAATCCCGCATCAAATTCTCGATCTCGCAAGCCTGCGGGATTGGTGACCTCAATCCCGCGGATCCCGCGGGATTTGCGGGATCAGCGGGATTGACAATTCTTTGTTTGAAGTGGGTTATTATTATTAAGAAAACAATGAAATAAAATAAGTATGCATTTTTTTAATTATTAGAAGTGTTAGCAATTGAAAATAATGATATTTTATAGGTAGGTATAAAAAAATCTGATTCTTTAAAGGAACGATATAATACAACATTTGAACGTTTAAGCTTTTAACATTGTGATTCGTATTGACAAATGAACACATTTATTGATTTAAGAGGCAAAAAACTAGTTATTTTCTTCTGATAATACTTCCGAAGAAATTATTAAGTGTCTAAACAAACGTTTTAGACGGAATTGACTTTACATAATTGTAAGCAGTTTTCAAGTAGAGGTGAGCGTTATAACGAAAGCTGATAAAATATTCGATAAATAAAAATAACTTATTCTCGTTATTCGTATTAAACGATATTTGTAAATATATCAGAGTTATGACTTTACTGAATGACTTTTTTAGCGAAATTATACCTTACCGCCAACGGACATCAAATTTTCGGAATGATTTTTTTTTGTAGGAAAGTCTTTCCGGATACTAATGAAATAAATAAGCTTTAATTCTTTAAAAATAACGTTATTTAAAATTTATGAAACCGCTCTAAAGTTTATGAATTTAAGCCGCTATTCCCACCTCTACAACATCCAAGTGCTTTCCTATATTCCCTCCACATCAGATCAAGGAATTATCTCGAGTGGGTACGGATACAGGCACAACAGGTCTAGACTCAGTTATCCATTCGGTATGGAGACAACGTTCTCATTCATTTTCTAGTGTAAGCGAAGGATCATCATTTAACAGATTCGTTAAAGGTATGCTTTTTTCATCGTCTTTGTTATCAACTTGCTGGTGTTCAGTTTGTTGTTGGACCCGCTCGTCTGATAGCATTCTCTCTATTCAACACACACATTTCAATTCTTACTTTGCTCAGATAAAAGAATGGATCGTCCACCACATTTGTAGATCTTGAATATTTTTCTCGATATTTTTACGGCAGTCATTGATGTACTTACTTACTTAATCCACAATCGCTCCCAGTGTGGAGCATGTGGACGCCACGACGTTCCTCCAAGCCTCTCTATCTTGCGCACGTTGCACAGCTTCTTCCCAGCTTAAGCCAGCATCTCATAGAACCGCAGGGAATGCCCGTATCATTGTTAATTTCAGACTGCCTCGCCTTCTTGTCCCATTCGGATTGTAGTAAAGACTTGCATATTCAAGACTCTCTGGAGGCATGCGGAGAACATGGCCAAGTTAGCTCAATTTGCGATTATGGATCACTGAGGTGATTCGCTGTTGTGACATAGTGGTACCATCTAATCCCCAAAATCTGTCGCATAAATATTTTCTTAACACTATGGATCTTCTTCTGTTGAGGCTTCGACAGATGCCAGAATTCACAACGATATAACGGCTATTGATGTACGGCGTTCTTTTATCCGACGAGATAGCGACACTATAAGTTCCTGGCTTATCCTGGTATTTTGTCGATCAATTTGGTTTCTGTATTAACTAACATTGCATCACGCTCATGCAGTAACCTTCTTTGACAATTTACTACGCTCGATACTGAATCCCCTACCGTGGTAGAATCCCTAGCCATAGAGATTCAAATGACATTGATTTTGTTCGGTTCCGATACAGGATTTACAGAACACAAAATATAAATTCAAAACTTACTTAGTTGTAACTTAAAAACTGAAAGTATAATTATTTTCCATATGAATTTCAAAGAAAAGTCCCGTTTTTCCAGCGAAAGTTGATAAATATTTCATTAATGAGGCTGTACAGGAACTAATAAATAATCAGAACTTCATCTGAGCCCATTCTTTTGTTTATTATTTTTTCATTTTCAGTCCCGCAAACGTGCGGGATCCCGCATTTCTGATCCCGCAAAAAAGGTGCAGGAATTCCTACCGATGCATCTATTTCAAAAGATGTTAATAGGTCACATTCTTATTATCGCATCAACTATCATACAACTGACAGTTGTTAAACATTTACTTTTGAAATAATAGACTCCATTAAAACCAAACTAAAACTAAATTATTAAGATAAAATTAAAAACTCAATTCAAACTACCTACCTGTTTAGAAATATAATCTGAAAAATCATCGAAAGAATTTGCAACTCTAAGTCCGCAATATCTCCTGTAGTCATTATAGTACTTCAATCCGTGATCTCTATCTCTTTGAATATCTGTTGCCTTCAAGTCCACTCCGTATCCAATACTTCGGCAGGCGAACATTCTTTCAGCAACCTACAAATTCAAAAAATCAAATAAAACCTTTTCTATATAACAGCATAAAGTTTTTTATAGTTCCAAAATATGTTCAAACCTCATTAACAAAAATTTGATCGGAATCTTCAGTTGGTTGGGTTATCAAGCCAATAGTCAACTGCTCGATGTTTGTTCCTTGTTCCAATATCTGAGGTCTATTAATCCAGTCGCTTAGGGTAACAGCAGATCGATATGTGCGTTGGTCATCTATCAACCTAAAATTATTGTTTTATATAATTATAAGTTACAGATACAATAATTATTATAAGTTAAAAAAAAACAGTTTAGTAAACTCAGCACAAAGAATGAATGGTAACAACAATGGGATGTTTTTTTTCCTTTTTGTGCCGCTAGAGGCGCCCTTGCTAATCCGGTCTATTGTCAAATTCAGTGTTGCCAACGGGGGCGATTTACTTCTTCTTCTTCTTATGGTCGCTCACAATCTAACCTCCAAAATATCATTCTAGTTTATTTCAAATTAAACAACTTATAATATATTATTATACATGATAACTTACAATAGGTTTAGAGTAATCATTGTACATTTTTTACATACTATTACAAATAAAATTGTTCATCTTTTTTTATATACCTACCTAAATACAAATTAAAAAATACAGAACAGCACCCCTGAGATTTATTCTCAAATTTATGCGCAACAAAATCAACAACTTCTTAGCAACTCAATCAACAACTTCTTAGCAACACAATGGAAAACAAATTTCCCAACGTTGGCATCACTGAAAAAAAACATCTATACGTTGGCAGCACTGAATTTGACAATAGACCTGATTAGAAGTTCTGCCACCTAGTGTGTATTGTCGGAAGCTCCCCAGAAAACTTCCCATTTGACTAATAGTAAGACTGCACCTACAATAGTGAAACAAATGGAGACAAATTCTTTTTTTTTCTCACTCGAAGTGAACACAAATACACTTTTGACATCTTTCACACTAACCAACAAAGGGTTGTGCCGATTTTCATTTCGTTCTCCCTCAAAGGCCCCCCGCACACCGCAAGTCAGCCCGGAGAAGACCAATCCGCAGCAAACCCGACCCGCACGAAACCGACCACTTAGCTTGATCGAAGCAATCAAACCAAAAAGCCGGCCCCACACAAATCAAGCCCGCCGCAGATCACCCCTAAACCAACCCACGATGCGGGGGGGCCTAAACCCTACTCGGGGGCATAGGGAGGCATCAAGAGCTCTCCTTTGCGCTCGAAGGCGTCCGAGACTCATTGTGCCTTTTTTGGCCGTTTGCGGTTAAGGACGTGAGGTGGTCAATCTCACGGTCCCGATCTGGGTGGCTATTCTCGTAATCAATCAGTATCAGTTTAAGTTTAAAAACTGCAGTCACGGACCTAAATGCGTTCGAATTTCAAAAAAAATGTATGAATACAAACTAATTTAATAATCTTTTTTCTCCTATTCATAAATGATATTAGTAATGTATTGCGAGACGTCGAATTTCTTATGTTTGCAGATGACTTGAAGATGTATAAAGAGATAACCTGTCTGTCTGACTGTCTGATTGTTCAGGAAAATTTGAATAGATTGTATGAATGGTGTGTTAAAAATAATTTATTCCTAAATGTGGAAAAATGTCAAATTGTCCAATTTAGTAGAAAACGTAATAAAATCTGTTTTACATATAATATCAATGGGGCGGACTTGAATCTGATGAATCATGTTCGCGACTTGGGAGTTACTTTTGATAGCGGACTCTCCTTTGTACCACATATAACCGATATTGTTAATAGAGCAATGCAAACCATGGGGTTTGTACTCAGGACAACCAGCTGCTTCAACAACCTCTATTCCATTACGCTCTTGTACACCACCCTGGTGCGTTCAATTGTTGAGTACAACTCCCCAATTTGGTCGCCTACATACAGAACTCACATCGACGGTTTAGAAAGAATCCAACGCAAATTCCTTAGATTTATCAATTTTAAGCTAAAAATTCCTAAATCAGAGATTAACTATGAACACCTAATGTCTATCTTGAGGATCGACACACTGGAAGATAGGAGAACCTTTTTTGACCTTGTGTGTATTTATAAGATAATTAACTCTTATTTTGACAGCCCTGAATTGATTTCATTGATTAAACTGCGGGTACCTGGTCGATGTACTAGGAACCGCGACACATTTCATTGTGACAATATAACTACAAACTTTATTCGACATACTATCATGCCCAGACTGCACAATACGGCTAATTTATATCTGAGAGATGTGGATGTTTTTACGGTGGGCTTTAATTTGTTCAAATCACTTGCATGGGAATCCATAAAGAATGGATAGGCGCCCAGCTTTAACACAATGTTGTCTTTTAATGCCTCTTGTTTGTCTTTTTTTTTTTTTTTCGTTGCACTTTGATGTAAATTTGTTCGCTCATGATCTTGCTGTGGACCTCTAAACATTCCTCCTGATAACATGGGCATATAATATCTAAATAACTTAATATTATAAATGGGCCATTGAACACGGGTCGCCAAAACCTAACTCTTCTAACGTAGTCTTAATTTTACACTCTGTCACATGCGCATTCTCACTCACATCCGTTCATCATGACAGCCACTCAAGCATACGTAAATGAACAATATATTGTTGTTATCTCAGGCAACTAACTCATCTTTAAGTAATGATTTTTGTGAAGCATAACAGTCAAGCAATGGCGGACGTATGTTTTCAATTCAAATGTCACTGCTGTCACATAAGTACATGGCTGTCGGCGCTGTCGCCGTTTACTACCAGCCAGTTCAGAAATTGTGCGTTGTGTGTTGCCACTAGAATTATTGTTTGTCATGCCAATATAATAAAATGCTTCACTTCTTGATAATCCTGGATTGTATTAAATAATGATTCTGCATTGGGAGGCTACTTGTTTATTTTTTAATCATATTTTTTTAATTTTGTTATATTGAATCTGTATTATTGAATTGTTATTTTAATGATTTCCTTTTTTAATACCTAAATTTTTGTGATAAGATCAATAATTGATTGTTTGAGTTTAAAAATAAATCTTTCATTTTTTATATATCTATGTCTGATACATACTAAATGCTCGCATATGGTTGAAATTGATTTGTCTAATTGATGTTTTGTTTTTGTTTTTTTTTAATTTTGTATACTATAGGTATCTGTTGTATATTTAACTGAGAAGTTTTCCAAAAAATATTTTTATGAATGTAGTATCTATGTACATACTTTTTATAACCATTTCTGTAAAAGGCTTTAGCCGTTGATTTAATAAATAAATAAATAAATAAATAAATAATTTAAGAACGCGGTCTAGTCCAATCCGTCATTTTAAGAACAAATTTCAGTCAAGTTCGAATTAAGAACGCTACGAGAATACCCCAGCTAATTTTTCGATTTCCTGCTTCTTACAGGATGCTCGAAAAACCATCAAAAAGAGCAGAGGTGCTATTCTTAACCGGCAAGGCCACGTAACTTGGTTAAAGAATACAACACACAAGAATACTTGGTTAAAATGGTAGAAAAAAGTATAATACTGCTCAAAATGCAGACTCTGCAGATAAAGAAATATTTATCGTCAATTTGAAGTTATACCTCAAAGAACCTGCGATTTGGGTATGAAAATGTCTGAAGGCGGCATGAGCGTGTTCATTTGTGACATCTGGCGGCACAGCAGTGTTGTAGTCATTGACGAAACCAGTTGTTGACGGATAGATTATATTTTTATTAACCAAGTTATTATATCCTGGAAGAATAATATCATTTTTTTTATTTATCAATGCAAACAAATAGTCATTTACAAAACATATTAAACTCTTAACAATATAATATAGAAAGTGGACCAACAAAGATCATTCACGTATATCAATATAACATTTTTAGATGAAGATTTTTGCCTACTTCCATCATCGTCCAGGAAGAAGGCCTGCTTCATTTCAATATATCCAGCTTATGAGTCATAATTTCAGATGAACAAAATATCAATAATAGGCATGATTTCTGGTACAAAGTTAAAAACAATGTTAATTTTATCAAAACTCACCAAGAATGGTAGGCATCCATTCGTAATACGTAATCCGCTGATATTGGGCAATATTGATCTTGCGGGCCTCTTGGAAAAGCCTTTCATCATTCCAATGCGGGTTCACGACTTTCAGACCCCGTGCTAACCTGTTGTGCTCTCGGAGTAAAAGTATTTGCAAAATGGCAAGATGCGGACTTTGATTCATACGAGAATCTCCTGGAATTTCAAAGACATACCTAAGTGTAATGAAGAGGAGTACTTGAACCAATTTACTTCGTTTTTTCATCAAACATACCTGTGCTGTAGCACGCATTTTCGTTGGCGGCGTTACAAAAGCACGCTACTGAAGCATTGGCATTTCTTGGCGGATACGATCTATTTCCTCTCACTTCTACAGTTAATTCTCCACCATTCATCGACCTCAAAGAATTACTCATGACTTGATCATTTCCATAAACAAGCGACAAATCCAAATATGATGTCACAGCATTAATCTATGATTAAAAAATATAAAAATCATATTCTTTGCCGTTATAACTTTTAGAGATGTTTGTAAAAAGTAAGTTATCGTTTCTCACTTGGCTAGCCGGAGAAGTCCCTTTGGCGCACCCCATATCCCTGTCAGTTACGGTCCTAGTGAAGTTCATACACCGTATACCGCTCTGACCCTGTGTAGGGTCTTGTGGGGATACTTTTATTGGAAAACAAAATCTGTCTTTTTGAACTGGAATTTGACCGTTTCCCGTGCAACACCGAATAGCTGAAATGCATTAATCAAAAATTTTGCATGAGCCAAAATAAATGTTTTAATAAGTCTTGCGCAGTATAAGAAGTAAGAACCTCTGCATTTCAATTCTAGTCTCACTTACTCATGGTGGATCCTATGATGTCGGGTCAATGGATGTTAGGGTTTAAGGCCGACGAGAGTAAGGGTGCTTTGCATGACTGTCCAACATGCAGAATATATCTACACCTTCATGCTAAGAGCCCTCTCATCCATACTCACCTAGTCCTTTTATTTCGACAGGAGAAAACATTACTGCCCAAAAATCCTTAATCCAAGGTGCCATTCGACCCGCGCCGAAGTATGCACTATTGAGGCTCCCTAATACCAGGCAACCACTGAATCTTACCCCTACATGCGAGGGTCTGTATGGACGGATTATTATTTAAGACAGCTCTGTACAGAATGTGGAATTGGAGGGTATTAATATTGTCCAAACTTATAACAATTATTGTTGCAGCTTATGTATAATTAATGGGAATCCTGTTAGGAGCTATCGTTCGGAGGCATCAAAAAGACGAGCTGGGAAGAGGTACTTACAGTTTGCAAAAGCCGTCTGGAAACGAGTCACGATAAGAGACAGTGCTCCATGAAAAAATTTAAGGATTTCACAATAGACGTTATTTGGTCACGGTGACTCAGGGGTCATAGTATGGTCCCTTGAACCTTCTATTTAAAAAAATATATATGGTACACTTACGTCCTTCCATCTCTCGCAAAAGAGACATGTCATGAGCAACTACTTGACCCCATTGCATAGATACTATTGATCTCTCCGGGTCTTCTCTTTGTCCTGTTGGAAACAGGTCTACTCTCAAAGCTCTGGGTCCGGGTAAGGGACTTCTATCATTAGCCATTCTCGGAGCACTTATTCCTGTAAAACACATCAATTGACTCGATATGAATTATATTCAGGGGTCATTTATTCTTTCAGTGAAACATCGTACATATTGTCAAATAAATTATTGTCTGCCTTTTAAATGACAAAGAGCTATTAAAATAATGTGTTTTTTGACCTTCAAATGAAATTATTATTCAACATGTGCAATGGAACACACAAAGCTGAACAAATAGTTATTAGATTTGTTGAGAAGCTAATGTTTTTTTCAATACCAATCAAAAACACTTTTAAGGGTTTTAAGAAATAGGTAAGTCCTTAGTTTTTTTTTTTCAAAATATACTTACCGTCGCTGTACTGAGAAGGTAGCAGTCTGCCGTATGTGGAATTGGGCAAGCCCCATTCAGGATTTTGAAGATTGTTGCAGGATCCATCTAATCTTCTATACTTTTCATATGGATCACATCTGGTTGCTTTCTTTCCGCAACAGGGTGGCATCAAACGGTCTCCTCTGAAATTTATAAAAGTTTTTAGTTTACGGAACGAATCACATGATTATCTCCTGAAAGGGAAGATCCAAGATGAAGAATAAACAAATAAAAATGTTGGTTTATGAGGTATTATAGTAATATGACATTCTGTAATCCATACATTAGCTGACAAACGTATTTCAGACAGAAAAATTAAGAGTGGGACAACAACATCACATGATTTTGGAAGTTAAATTAGAGCGGGACAACAGCATTCATATGAATTTGAAAGTTAAATTGGAAAGGTACAATAGAATCAGACGATTTTGGAACTTAAATTAGAGCGGGACAACAGCATTCACATAAATATAAAGGTTACATTAGAAATAGATACCAGCATTCAGATGAAATTGAAGTTAAATTAGAAGCAACAGCATTCAGATAAGTATGAAATTTAAATCAAACCTAGACAACGTTCACATGAATATGAAAAATTTAATCTTGTACTTACTGTTTCGGGGGGAAAGTTTTTTTCATTTCTTGTGGATTCACTTCGCACGAATTCCTATCGTTGAAAGCCGTTTTCAAGGGTGCAGTTGTGGCTGGTTGCTGAGGATATACGCACTTTGCCGGAGGTTGTGTGGCTACCATCCTCGGCGGAGATGCCACTGGGACGACATAGTAATTCCATTGTCCAGCAGACAACGTCGCGAAAGCCAACAAAACCAGAAACTTTACCAGCAACATAATTTAGAAGGCAGGCAACAACCGGGTTGTTGCTCAGCTGATTTTCTCGTCGGAAATGATCGGTTGATTTTCATTCGAACGTCTTAGATAAATATTTGATTTGTTTTTTGTATCAGATTTGCATAACAGCATAGTTTTGTGTTTTGTGTCATAACACAAACTAAATATTAACATTCAAGAATGACAGTGTTGAAATTGACCTTTTTAAGGCGATCGTTACCTATTAACGTGAGTGCTTACGGTGGGCTAGTTATCTTAAGACCAGTAGACATTTTTTTTATTTGTTGAACCACTAAAGGTCTCCGCTTTTGAAACGAAGTGCCTCAGGAGAATTCTGGGCGTAAGATGGTACCACCGCATCACGAACGACGCTAAACGCCAGCGCACCCAGCGTGAGCCCATCACTTCTACCATTATTTTATTTTATTTGGTTCTTCAACAGGTATCATTATTACAGAACATATTTCATTTACAATAAATCTCTATATAACCCAATTATAGAAGAACACTAAAAGCACAATCATAAAGATCTTACATTTTTAACAAAGTATATAAGCAATCATTATATTATGGGGAGGAGATGAACTTGGCTGGGATATGTGATGGGCTCACGCTGGGTGCGCCGACGTGTGTCGTCCGTGATGCGGTGGTACTATCTTATACCCAAAATTCTCCTGAGGCACATCGTTTCGAATTCAGTTACTTTTTGTGCCTGGGCTTTGGTCAGGTGCCAGGACTCACACCCACAATACTTCACACACAAGCCAATATCGACAAATAATATCCCACAAATCACGAGTTAAACAACAGTCACGTGGTACATGTTGGGACCATGCACAGTAGTTATCTCCCTAATATTATTTCTTCTCAAAAGTTCCGATAAAGGTTCGTATTTTTTTATTGTGAATGAAGTAGGTTAAGAATTCTTAGAGATTTACATGCATTTTTATGGTAAAAATTGAATTTATATCATAATATTTGTCTAAAACTATCATTGATTATTTTCACAATTAATTTAGAAGATTGACATAAAATAACTTAAACAAAAATTATCCTTCACACCAATTAATTATTGATTCTAATAGCGGAGTTTTTCTTCTTCCTGACACTAACTTCCTTCCACTTGCTCAATTCTACGCCCGGTAAGAGTTCACATGGTATAAGCCTGAAAAGTAAACGATTCTTGAAGTACTCGTACATACAAAAATACGAAAACACCTACACCATTTTTGTTTGATAGGGTTTCTCACAAAAACCCTCTTGATTAAAAAGCTTGAAGGGTACAGAATTGTGGGAAAAGTTTTGTCGTGGTTGACGAGCTACTAAACGGGCAGAACTCTTAACGTCAAAGTATCCAAGTGTATATCTCGACCCATACACTCCACCAGTGGAGTTCCGCAGGGATCCCATTTGGGACCAACCTTATTCAATATCTATATCAACGATGTGGTTGAAATCTTCTCTGACCTCGAGGTCCTGCTCTTTGCTGATAATCCGAAGATCTTTAAGATGATCAATAATCATGATGCCTGATCATGCAGCGAAACAAGCTGACCGAGTGGTGAAAATCAAACTTGCTGTTTCTAAATGAGGATAAGTGACGAGTCGTGAGATTCCACAAGAAAATGAAGAATTTATGTCATTTCTTTTGACTATTACATAAATAGTGTAGTTGTAGAAGTTGTCAAACAGATAGGGTTTTGGGTTCAAATTTTGTAGTGATTTCTGTCCTTTAGACCTCATATAGAGGAGATTGTGGGCAAATCGATACGTACCATGAGATTTGTGCCGCGACTAGGCTCGGACCTTCGATCCCTGGATTAATTCGAGCGCTTTACATATCATTGGTAAGACCTCAGCTCGAATACGGTACTATGGTCTATTGTAACATTTCTGTTTCTTTTGTCTTTATATTGTTATCACATTTTAATATTTATGTCCGTTTTGGGAACTGTGATTATCTCTTTTGGATCCAAATTTTGTCTCTATTAATATGTTACAAAATACTAATATTTTGTTATATGTAGGTGATATAGGTATAGGTACTTACGCTTCTTCAGGATTATTCAGAAAGCTGTTCATTTGGACCTCTTTGATTCCGTCAGCGTTGTCGCAAATTATCTTGGATATTGAGGTTTGTTTTATCTCCAAAAGTTGCTCTGAAAATATATTGGTAAGTTTTATTTAACCATCTAATCACACCAAAATCACATTGATTCAGAATGAAATCATCAGAAAATCTAGCAAACCAACTTACAAGAAACCCATAACTAACTTAGATTGGTTGATATGACTAAGGAAAGATAAAAAGGCTGTACAGATAATGTAGGCCCAGCAAAACTTTTTTTTTAATTTCAGTCTTTCAATGAACATTGAAAGACAAAAACCAATCTTAGCAAGACTGTTATTCAAACGCGAACAATGTATATGGGCTATGTGGCATCCAAAACCGCTTTCATCCTAAATCAAGATGCCTTTCTGAGTTCTAACGTTCTGAGCACAACTCCTGAATCAATCAATTATGAAACAAATTATTGTGGTAAAACACTAGGTAGCAATTGGTAATTGAGCAGCAGTATACCTGCTTGGATTGGATTTACTTGATGCAGCTATTGCAAGATTGATAAATCTGTGTAGATAATAATTTCACCTAGAGTAAATCCTGCACTTTGATGTTCATAAAAATATCTGTCACTGATTCTGGTATGCTTGAACTGTTGCAACAAAATGCAGAGAAACGTCGGACCAAACAACGCTCCATTCCAATGCTTCTCCAAGGAACCGCCAACAGACAGATCCACGTCTTTGTGAGACTCGTAAAGTTCTTTTAACATCTCTACGCTCTGAAACCAATGTTGCGTTAAATAAATCTTACAATCGGATGTGATCTGAAATTCCTGAATAAATATATTTTCATTCAATTTTTTCATTGGTTAAGATGTCTCAAAAAGTCTGGATTTGGTAGGTGTACATTAAATTTGAGGTTTCGGATACCGGAAAAAGGGCACAAGAATCTATGAATATTTGGAACTTTGTATTGCACTTGAATTGATATACCTAGTAATAGATATACTGGCTTACTGTGAAAGAGTATATTTGTGTTCATCTTGAGTAAGCACATATTCATTTTTATTAAAAAAATGGTTCTCTTATGAGGATAATCTTTCAATGCATGAGCTCACAAAGAATTTGATGATTAATTCAAAATATCTTACATCTTTGGGTATATAGTCAAGAAAATCGTCAAAAGAGGTGGCATTGCTGATGGAACAAAGCTCCCTGTAGTCATTATAGTAGCCAAGTCCATGATCTCTGTCCCTCTGGATGTCCGAGGCCTTCACATCCTTCAAGAAGGACTTTCCACTACACGTGTATACGCTGTTGATTATCTGAATCATTTATAATATTTTTAAGGAATTTGGGAAAGAGAAGTTATATAAAAATAATATATGCAAAAATTTACAAAGTTGTGATCAAAATTTTTTTTGCACTGCACTCGAGTTTTCGAGTGATTCGCCAAGTACCGAAATTAACACTTGAACGCATAAGGTAGCAATATACTGTTAACAATTCGGTTAAAATTAAGCTAGCTAGAGCGATGTTTTTTTAGTCTGGTCTTTGAGTGTAAACAGCAGTAAGATTTTGGACACACTACGATTTTTCCCGCGATTGGCTACCTGCAACTATTCTGCAACCTCGGAATCGCCGGATATCCCTCACTGTGTTTTGAAAACCGTCGCGGTTTTTTCAGTCGCAAGAATAATTTTGCGAGAACTGTTTGTGAAGTAGTCCCTAGTCCCTCCCGAAGCACGAGTATATACTCATTTTCGGGAGGTATCTTGTTTAAGTATATTTTAGTTGTTAATAATAATTATTTGTAAGCATGTTATTTTTATATTTGTATATTTTATCAATAAAGCCTTTGTATTATTATTATAGTAGCTGGTTTACTCCCGTATTCAGAACATCCAAAAATACCTTATGTCCCGTAATTTATTTATTTATTTAAATATTTATTTAGTTTAAAAAGTTACAAAAATTACATATTTTATAACTTAAAAATAACAATATTATTCCACTTATTTATACAGATTTAGACGTCACATTTCTACAACATTCACATTACTAATCTATGCTTATCACTACTCTTTAGGTATTCACGACATTTCACACGAAAGATCGCAAGCGTAGCCGCGCTCTTCAGTTCCGACGTTTTCGTTTAATTAGGAAATATTCTGTTCAAATTGTATTATTTTTCTTTATGGATTAAATATAAAAGAAATAGAAAAATTTACGTCTACGAAAACTCACTAATCAAAGATTTGTTATCGATTTTTTTTTACAGAATAAATACAGGTTTGAGAAAAAAATCTTATTTTATTTAAATGACTATGTCGGTTCTTAAAAAAATTTAAATATGGGCACATTGAAAAGTTTTTATAACTTCTATGATATTTTTATTTTATTTATTCAACCTGTGTTGTTATTGTGGAAAATTGCGGTTGCAAAATCAGTCGCATAAAAAACGCAGGTGCGTGCTGCTGTATTGAAATGTATGCATTAATTGGGATAAACCGTAGTTATAATATGCTCTATTGGGCATCACTGTACGCATGTTGTTGTCGGTTCATTCAAAATACTCGAGCTCCATAGTATATACAAAGAGTAGTCTATATAAGTCTACTCTATCCAAATAACTAACTCTCAACTTAAGACAGTCAATCCAAAGGCACTCACTCAAGAGAGGAAAAGAATATCGTTGTGTGTGCAAATTATTGTGCAAATCGTGATAAACAAATATACCGCGCTCTACGCCCATTTTACGGTCGACGCAATCGACCATCCGAGCAAGTTATTCGGAAAAACATAGATCGAGCGGCCTCCACGATCGTGTTATCTCACATCTATGGATTACATTGGTGAAGTCACATGTCTACGCTGATAAATCACAGATGTTGGACGAACATTTGCCGCGTTATTGGCGATATACGGCCCCAGTTACTCGTAAAAGTAGCCGATAATTGGACATCCCGATGACACAATATCTTTTATTTAAATCAAAATAATAAAAAAAAGGTTCTTCCCTCTCTAAACACCCTGTATATAAATAATGGAATCAATCCCTTTAAAACACATAATCTTGTTAGGTTAATTTTAATTGATCTTTCGGAAATATGTAAAGATGAACAAAAATGATAATGATTGTATGCAACTGTATGCGGGCAATCCGTCAATTCAATGAAAAGCTTGAAAAGATAACAGTATATTATGTACGAGTATGTGGTATCTACAATCGTGTGAATTAAAAGACTTAAGTAGATCAAAATAAATTGAATTGTGTTAAAAATGTTTCACCTGAAGCAGAGCTTAGCATGTATAAATGGTAAAGAGTTCACCTCATCTGCGAAATTCCTGTCACTCATCTCGCATCTTTGGAATATCAGACCACGTGTGAGTTGCTCGGAAACCGTCACGTTTTCAATCAGCTCAGGTCTGTTTATCCATTCATTCAAAGGTTCCGTGGATTTGATGCTGTCGTACGCGTCCATTAGACTTGTGGAAATAATCAATATGAAATTAGTATTTATTTCAGATAAGAACTGACAGATCACACACGAGGTAATGGGAGACATACTGAATTTTACCAGCAATTTGAGAGTGCAAATGTCTAAAGGCGGCAGTGGCGTGCGCGTTTATCACCGATGGTTGAACCTTTGGCTGATAATCTTCGATATACTTGATACTATTTGGGAAGATAATGTGCGTATTTAGGAGATTTTTCCAACCTGAAAAACAAAGCTTTTAATAATTCTTCAATTCTCCTTTCACCTCTGTTTGTATCTATGAGAGACATCTTCATTCAATCATTTTTAACTGCTTCAATCGACGTAATGTATTCAATTGTATAACTGGCGGTGCCTTGATGAGCATGCTGGAGGTTTATGGGAGGAATTAGCCACTGAAAGAAGGCCTTCCATATCAGACGAACCTTCTTGCCAAAATTCAGGCAAAAATAAAAACTAGAAGGTCCGAGACTAGCCCCGATTCGATGCGACCTCCACGCCTCAATCAGGTACCAAAAAGGCCGAAATTCGGCATCGATCAGATATAGTGGATATAGACAACTGAAAAAGGTTCCTGATGGTGTACAGACTATAGAGGAGGGAAGCTATCATTCTTCTGACTATCTAGTATGTTTTTTTTATATTTCAGTTGATTTTATTTTTTTTGTATTGATCATGTCGTAGGCAGTCGATTCTGTGGCAGAACTACTTAGTAAAAAATGTTTCACTTCTCTATATTTATGTTTTGGGTTGATTTTTGATAGTCATTAGGAACTCACCGAGAATCTCCGGAAGCCATTCATAATACACAATGTGTTGATATTGTGCGATATTGATGCGTCTGGCTTCTTGGAACAGCGTTTCGTCATCCCAACCAGGGTTAATCAACTTTAGTTCATCAGCTATCCTGTTGTGCTCTTTGAGAAAGATAGTGTGTAAAATAACCAGGTGTGGGTTTTGGTTTGACCGCGAATCACCTAAAATAAACACGCATAAATATAGAAAAGAAAAAATAGTTGATTTAGGAGAAAAAAGATACCTATCAGTAAGCAAAACATGTGAAGATCAATTAACTACAAGCATGACAAACCCTTTCTGATAAGTTGATGTAAAAAAACTGTAAGAGGAAAAAAGGGTGATGGTGAAAGCTGAAGATCTATGTGACTTAAATTATAACCTCATCTGGTCGTTATTCCTTTGCTAAACAACTAATGAGGCTCTCGTGAACGTTAACCGGCAGGATACCCCGCTTAAGCTCATAAAGGAATTCAAACAATTCTACATACAAACCCATCTGGACAGGTCGCCGTTCAAAACTAATCACCCTATGAGAGCTTAGGCTAAGGGGGTGATCTGTGTGGAACAGTGGACAATAGTAAGGTGAAATAAAATGTATAGGCTAAGGGCAGGTCAAAGACAAGCTAAAGACATGATTAGAAGGTATATGGATCATGCGTTTTGAGGGGAGAAACACCGCCTTCTCCAACTGATATTAGAGGACAAAATTGAGGGAAGACGAGGAGTGGGCGGAAAACAGATATCTTGGCTGCGAAATATCCGGAAATGGACCAGAACATCAAGGCTCGATGAACTTTTTAGAGCAGCGCAGGATCTAGTGGATTTTGCAGAGGTGGTCGCCAGCGTCGGAGGGAAGGATCTGAGAGGGCACCAAAAGAAGAAGAAAGAATGGTATTACCTGTTTTGTAACAACTTGTATGCCCCCACTTGTTACATAGGCACGATTTCAGATTCTCTTCCGTTGGAGGAAATATGGTTCCATTCCTTCGTTCGTACAACAGCATCCCACCAACCATGCTCCTCAAGGAGTGAGAAGTTCTCTCGTCGCTGCCGTAAACTTGGGAGAGGTCTAAGAATGCCGTAGCGGCGTTTATCTGGAAATTCGGGGTATCAAGAAGCTCTTAAGTACAAGAGGTGAAACTAATATAAACCACTCAAAAACCAGTAGGAGGGCTAAAACATGTGAAAAATATAGAAGTCGAGCTAGGTAAATTCCCAAATATATTGGTAAAATTAGTAATGTTTTTTTATTTACTATTCTTCTTTACCCCGGACTCAGACCTGATATACCTACTAAGTCTAGGTCTTCAGGAGGAATTCCAAACAATGCGGATTTTTTTGAAACTAAGTCAACAAATGGAGAAATTAATCCAAATTTTAAAAAAAAATCCGAAATTTGTATTTTTTTTTCTAAAATTTGGACTTTTGCATTTTTTGATTTGGCAATCCTAATTCCAACCCTCCCAAAATAATATTATTACAAAGGTTATAAAAAAGTGCACCTGATGAGCTACTGAATTCTCATTACCATCGCACCCCATAATTTTATCAGTCCCAGTTCTGACAAAGTCTTGACACGATATACCGCTTTTCAAAACAATCGAGTCGTCTCGGGGGTATTTAATTGGATAACAAATCTGCTCATAAAGGGTTGTATTGACAACCGATTCGGAACAGCAATCAATTTCTGCAAAGCAAAAAAATTATTCAAGTTTTGAATTGCTAAAGAAGCGCTGCATAAAATAGGTAGGAACTAAGTTGTTTAACTTACCCACGTGAGTTTTCATGATATGTGACATATCGTTTGCAATAAATTGTCCAAACTGCACGGCTAACAGACTCCTTATCGGATCGACATTCTCGTAATTCGAAAACAACTGACGAGTCAATAGCCTTGCATTTGGTAGTTCTTTATTGCTACGACTTCTTCGTGGAGTACTGATTCCTGAAACAGGATTTTACAAAAAGCCTATTTGAAAGGGTGTTTTAAAGATTTCCCTTTTGGTTCTAAATTCAAGACTTGCGTTGGTAAAGGGACACTATTTTGGTCCATAGTGAATCAAATAAACTGGTTTCTAGAGAAGGATAAAAAAATTCAATCAATGTATGTTTTTACGGACACGACCTTTCCGTAAATTCGTTTACGGAAAGGTCGTGTCCGTAAAAAGCGACATGCAAGATTAAATAGACGGTATCAATTTGGGCCATAGCAAAAGCGAGTCAAATGAACAATATAATATTATCCAAATAACAAATTAATCTAATGCTATATTAAGGGAATGTGTGAAATTTCATGTCCTTAATGCTCCCGTATGTTCCACCAAAAATTCTTCCTCTTGGACTACTTAAAAGCGTTTTTGTGGACAGTTTGCAGCCTTCTACGATATAAACTCCCACAGGGTCAATAAATTATCTTTTACATTTTACAACCATACCATCTCCATATGCAGCAGGAGCCATTCTTTTATAGAACGTATTGGCCATCCCCCATGTAGGATTCTTTTCATTGTTACACGAACCATCAATTTTGGAATATTTCATATTCATATCACATTCTGGGATTGGTGGCTTACAAAGATCAAATCTCAATAATGGACGGGGCCTAAATGAATTAAACACAGGTTATTTATAATTTACATAAGTGCGGGATGAAGAATGACAACTAATCGATTAAAGAGCTCTCTTTTCTATCCAGTTCTATCAACCTCATTTCTGGTTCTTAAAAAGCAGATCTAAGAGATATTGTGGAAATAGTATGGAAGGGAGTATCTAGATATTCCATACCATACTTTTACCCCAAACCAAACTGATTACATTTTTAAGGCATGGTCTTTATTAGGCACGTTTCTTTTG
Organism: Mystacides longicornis; assembly: GCA_963576905.1. NCBI lineage: Eukaryota > Metazoa > Arthropoda > Insecta > Trichoptera > Leptoceridae > Mystacides > Mystacides longicornis. The sequence continues at coordinate 23,659,301 of OY756435.1, forward strand.
TTTATTATTTATGCTTGGGAAAATTGAAAAATTTAAGATTTTAAACTGAAATATTCCGTACATTGAAGCTTTAGCATAAAAAATATAAAAAAGTTACATACTTTGTCGTAGATTTATTTTCATTTTGAGTATCCTCCGTAGATTTTTGGGTTGGCATTGATGTTACGTCATGATTTGTTATATTCATTTCAAAAACTTCTTTTATTTCCGGTTCAATATCTTCGATTTGATCATCAACGATATTTTTTTCTCCTTCGAGTTTTTGAAACTCTTCATTTTGGGATGCTGCAGGGAAATCATTCTGGACTTCTGTATCAGCAAACACGTACTGATTTTGAAATATAAACAACGATAATAATATGAACCAGAAATAAACATGACTACACATTTTCACTCCTTATCAAGCCGATTTATTAAAAAAACGCGATGAAAAATATTCCATCTCTATATATAAGTATATCGTTTCTTACGAGCACCTACTTTCTATTGGCAGCTTGATTCTGTCCGATTTTGTAGCATATGATTTTCTAGATTGTTAAAATCAATTTTATTGTCACGATTTACCAATGCATTTTGCTAACGTAATCAAAACAAAGTGTTCACATAAAAATCGTGAAAATGTTACATTTTTTTCTACACAAACAAAAAAAGGTTTCGATTTCAATGTGCTTAATTTTTCTTTATTCAACTTTCGCTACGTAGATTTGTTGCATCACAGTTATATGGGAATCCTGGTAATATTTACTATCCCGAGCTTGGTCTCCTCAGTTTGCAGAACCGTAGAAAATTGTTCAATTTATGCTTTCTGCATAAAGTATTGAAAGGTGCCGCCGAGTCCTCGGAATATTGGTCGAATCAATGCAACTCAGTATTCATTTTACGTTGACCAGACAAATTGTGAGTTTATTCAACACTAAACAGTATTTACAGACTAGGGAATCTTCAATCTGGTAGAAAGCACGCTGATGTATTTGCTGACAGATTTGAAAAATTCAAGACAGACGTTCTGGCGTAGGTATTTGAAGATTAATAATTATTATGGACGCAGGGCAACCGGAGCTGGCGATCCGATGATTGTTATATTTTGTTATTTTATTCTCATTCATTGTGAGATTTTTATTTTATTTATTATTGACTAGGTTTGTGGGGCTGTCGGCTTAGAATGGTACATCTGGTACCATTCTAAGGTACCTACTCTTTTTGCTGGTTTTTCGAGCATCCTTAAGGCAGGAAATCGAAAAATTAGATCGGGGCCGTTGGGTTGGCCCCCTCACGCCTTTAAAACATACCGGTCAGAAAAGGCGGCAAAAGAAAGCCTCGGACGCCTGGACCCCACCAGGGGGGGTTCAGGCAGCTGGTGTCCCCCCTGATATGACTCCGGCTCGTTCAAGGAACAAGGGCCTAAAAACGCAACCCTGAATATCCGCACTCTGAGGGCGGGCGAGGAGCTTGTTGCTGCCAAGTTGGCGGGAGACTATGGACTGGATATCCTGGGGCTGAGAGAGGCACGCATCCAAGGTTCGGTACAGAATGACGCTGGCAATTATGTCACGCTGCACGTGGTCACCGCGATGCACAGACAGTGTGACGTCGCTCTACTTTTAAGTAAATATGCCTTTTCTCGCCTTCTTGGCTGGGAATCTGTTTCTGACCGCCTGATGAGTGCATCCTTTAAGATAACAGGTGATACTAATGGTCCTCCTATGCTATGCTCCCACTGAGGACGAGATGTGGCTGCCAATGACTGTTTTATGAGTCTGGATGCAGTTATGTCTCGATAGTACTGGGGAATTTTAATACCATGGTTGGCAGCGATTCCCAGTATGGACCAGGCGTCATAAGTAGGCATGGCATAGTAGTGATAAATAATAATGGAAGCCGTCTGATTGGTGAGGGGGAACCCTCTTCCCCCACGAGAATATCCATAAATATACTTGGACCTCACCTGACAGAAGAACGAGAAACCATAGTGACCATTTTCTGGTAAGGGCCAGCAACTGAACATTTTTTTTTTCACCCATCACGTCGTTTCCCGAAGGGGGTAGGCAGACAGTACGGATTTCCATTCTTACCTATCCAAACAAACCTCTTTCGCTTCCTCCAAACGCATAACATTCCGCATAAATGTTCTTCCTTTTGCTCCTGACTTGGCCCTCCTCTAAGACTGAACCGATATGATCGGACCATCGGCCGTATTCTCGTAGCGGTCTTACGTAAATGAATGAGTTTAGTTCGAACTAAACTTTTTCGTCATTCGAGGTCGGCCTCGTCTGCGTGCACTGAACTGACCCGCGAGATGTCAGCACCTACCAGCAGGGGTATTCACGAAAAAGTTTAGTTCGAACTAAACTCATTCATTTACTTAAGCCTCATTATAAACGCTAAAAAGAAATAAATTTTAGGTAAGTGAGACAAATTCCAATTATTTTCATCTTACGTTTCTACAAATATTGAGTTATGTATCGAGAAAAATTTGAGAGACGTTCCAGAAAAAAAAATACCTACTCAAAAAGCAGCCTAAGCCAGCTAAACTATTTAATTAAAGTTTATTCTACAATACAACAAAAAAATCAGTTCCGTATGTTAAGGACTTGCAGAATCATGAATCATTAATTAAAATTTATTCTACATTACAAAAAAAAATCAGTATGTTAAGGACTCGCATAGGAATTGCAATCCGGAAAACCGGATCCGGTATTCCGGCGGATCCGGCTTCAAAATGCTCATATCGGATCCGGCGCAAATTGACGGATGCGGAGTTCGAATCCGGTTTATCATATTATCAAAGGATTTTTCAACAAACTCAACATGGACAGAACTCGAACCTGTATCCCTAGAAATTTCACAGGGTCATTGTAGGTAATATTGTGGGTACCCATAAAGATAAAAAGAGAAAAAAGGCAAATGCGTATCACTGAGCGCAGTGGAATGCTGCTTTTGCCTCCTTGTGCCCAAGGTAGGGTTTTAAAGGTAGTGTTTACTGATCGTATTGATAGTATTGACTATCGAATGAAAAGGCATCTGTTAGAAAAATGGTGAGAATATTAAACAATTATTTAGCCAATAAAATATATATTAACCTATTTAAAAGCAAAATAATTGTCATTTTTGTCTGCTTTTTATTAGATTAGTTCGGTAGTCTGTCATAATTTCTCAAACACTTATTCTTGATAATATATAGAAGTGTCTGATAATTCCCGGTTATAGGTATTACTCCTGGGACGCGCAATCGCGCATGTCCAACTGCGCATCCGTCTCTTTGGTGCTCGTCCAAGGTTCTGCTGGTTCATCTGATTTCATCCTCTTATAATTACCAGAATCCCCGGATCCGTTCTGTTGTAGTGGTCTTTCCAGTAAGGGCATCTATTTCTACCCCATTGCCTGACGTTCTCAATATCGCAGAAGCTCCGAATCCGGAGTTTCTTACTCTGCCTCGAATGGTTTATTCCATTATGGGTTTGGTGATTTTTTTAGAATCTTTCTTTTTCGTGGTGTCGGTTCTGGTTTGCACATCGTAAATCGTGATCAATCAAGTAGGTTATATAAATATGTTACTTATTTTCGATAAATTTCAATTTGAATTTTATAATACGTTATCTAATTTGTAATTTTTTGTAAAAAAACTAATTTTTTTAGAGTTTTTACCATTTAAAAGAAGTCATACCATAATTAAATTAATTTCGTATACCTACGTAACGTTTAATTTTAAGCCTTTATTATTGTTAAGAAGTTAATTCATCAAGGTTAGGTCGAAATCGACGAAAATCCGGTTGGATCCGACCGGATTCAAAATGAGACCGGATTGCAATCCCTAGTAGGTATAGCCGACGGAAGTTAATGCTTGAAGTATTATTTTCTACCAATCAATCGGTCCCATCCAATCTAATAATAATAAATAAATAAATAAAGCTTTATTGTGTAATAAAAAAAAAACAATTTTTATAAAAACATTTAAAGAGTCAATGGGCGGACTTATCCCTTCCAGCCAACCCAAATTACAAACAATCAATATAAGAACAAGATACGCGAAAAGAAAAAAAAAGAGACAATTAAGAGACAAAATAAAGAGATATAAAATTTAAAAAGGGTAAAATTCATATAAAACTAAACCCAAATAAAATATACAAAATAAATCATAAATAAATTCAATTACATAATCAAAATAACTTCAATAAACTAAAATAAATCCAGTAAATTAATAATTAAAATAAATCCTATACATTATAATTAAAATAAATCCAATAAATTAAAAATTAAAATAAGTTCAATAAATTGAAACACATTCAGTAAATTAAAATAAACTCAATAGGTAGGTACACCAAAATAAATTCAATAAGTCAAAAATAAATTTAAAAGATTAATAAATAAAATTTCAGCATAAAAAACTAGGGAAGGTGGGAGGGGGGATCCTCTTTAAATTTGGAGTAGGGCATTATTGTATTCCCGTCAGTGATTTTTTAAAGGTGTAAATAGTCTGCGAGCCTCTTATGGAGAGGGGAAACTGGTTCCACAACCTTGCGGCACGAACGGTGAAAGACTCAGAATAGAATTTTGAGCGATGGGATGGGATGAGCAGCAAATTATTTTGATCAGAGCGCAAGGAACGTTGGTGCGAACTGAGAAAGGTGAATCTCTGTTTGAGGTAGTTAGGGGAGGACGGGTTATGAAGTATTTTATACAGCAAACAGAGAGTATGCAGGTCTCTTCTCTCTCGCGTGGTTTTCCATTGAAGTTGATGTCTGTACTCAGAAATGTGATCATATTTTCGTAGAGAGAAGATGTACCGTATGCACATGTTTTGAAGACGTTCCAATCTGGACTCGACCTCCACTGCCATATATAGCAAATATCGGCGTAGTCAAATAGTGGGTGGAGCAAGGACTGAACTAATAGCTTTTTGATGTCAGGGCTGAGGAAATTTTGGAGTCTTCTGAGTGCATGAAGTGATGAAAATACCTTTCTACTAAGCTCATCCACCTGTGTTCTCCATGAAAGTTTACAATCAATGTAAATCCCCAGGTCCTTAACATCATTAGAAAAAGGAATTACCTGATTGTTCAAGAAAAAACATGGCAAGGAATTACGGTTCAACGAAGCAAGGAGTCTGGGGCTTCCAATAATGATGGCCTGTGACAACAGGATTTATAAGGAGTCCGTTCCACTGTAGCATGTATTTTTGTTATGAAGCTTCACCCGTCTCATAGTACGGAATATTATTTTTTTTTTAATTTCAAATATTGCTATGCATACCTACCCCTATACTAACAGGTATGCATCTATATATAATTTGGTTTCTGTTGAACGCGAGTGTAGGCACGTAGGCCACAACTGTTGCCAAATGTTAATATTATTGCAAGAGTGCGAGTGGAATGGATGCCTATGCATTTCACTCACTCACTTTCTCTCCACCCCTTTTTTTTAATTATTTGCGACGCAGATTATATTCCGAGGTTGTCAGACGTTCGCTACTGAGTATGGTGAATGTGAGAGGCAGATATCTTCCATCTCTCTCACCCATGGTCACATGATCAAGGACCTGTTGACTCAAGTAGAAACGACCGTTAAGTATTTTTCCTTTGTTTCAAAATTGCATTCTTTAAACTCACTTGGTGGGAATCAGACGTATAAATTTTGGAGTACTCCCTGATAGTTGGAGAAACTCAAACAATTTTACCGCGATTTCCTTAGAATCCAACCAATTATATTCATAGATACGAAAAGTGATTATTATTGTTGTTTTAAAAGAATAAGCAAACTTTTTTAATTGATTGTAAATTTGATACAATTACTGTTGTGAATTACGTGAAAAATCTGAACTTTTGTATATTTTCCAATTTCCTGTTAAACGCAATAAACAAGTGTTTCTTAAATTATCTAACAACATCTTTGATTAAAAATCATCATCTCCTCCTGGATCGAACTTCCAAAGACCAGAGAGTTCGGAGTCCGCTCTACCAACACTAGCCGAGGCAAATATTCATGGTTAAAAGAAGAAGAGAAACTGAAGCAGATCCGACTCCGGAGAAGACTCGTAACAATTATGGCGCTTTCCAACGTGTGAGCATCAAATCCAGAACGAGCTGATGGCAATGCGAGCAGCGTCAAGATTCGAAGACATCCAGAGGAACCTTGTCTGCGTCTCCCTTGACTCACATAGATGCCGGACAGGAAATTGGTGAGCGAAACGTAATTAATAATCCAATTCTTTTGAAAATCACTAAATAATGCAATAATACAGTGTTCTGGTGTTTAAAGTTTTTTTTTGATAATGGTGTATTAAGTTGCCTTTTTTCCTTTTCTTCTCTCTTGAGTATTAGCAAGTTCTATTATCTCAATTTAAATTTCTGCAATTGCTAAAAGTTTTGCAATACCTACAGATAAATTCAGCCGACGGCAACTAGAAAAGTTTTTTTTGTGTTTTGTTGCAATTTTTCTTGAAAATTTTTATTTTTTGCATTTGGGTACTCTGTTCTGCCACAATAATTCAATAACTTTCCTTGAGAAAGGGTCTTTCTCCCTTGAATGTTGGATGGGTGAGTGAAGTCGAGATAAAACTTTGATAATTTTAATTTTTTTTTGACTTTCTTGTGATCGAATATTCCCGACGGTAGTCAAAGTTTGAGATAGTCACACTCCGGTAGTTTTATTTGTTAATAATGTCATCCCTGGTCGATCGAGTTATTCCGCGTGTGGAGAGGGCGACATGCAAGACACTTTCTAAAGCACTGTTGAATAGAGGTATCCAGCCAGATGTAGGTATTGAATCTCTGCGAAGGCAATGCAGACTTTTCAATTCTAACTTATTGTCTGATGTAGGTCAGCGTGACAATCACCCTTCGGAATTGTTAGGTATCCAACGCCCTGATAGCCTCTCGGAAATTAATCCACCTCGTGATAGTTTTGTACCTTCTTCTCCGCCCACTCAAGCCGTGACAATGATAAATACTAATGTTTCCAATGATTTAATTATTACACCGGTTCGTAGAAATTTAGATAGACCCAATCCTACAGTTAGCCAATCACACATTATACATTCGGTAAATTTTAGTTCATGGCCAGTTCAACATTATTCCGGTGTCGAGGATGTTAGGGATTTCTTTTTGAGATTGGAGGAAATTTCCCGAGCTCGAAATTTTCCAGTGGAAAACCTAGGCCCCGCCTTGCCTGAATTTTTGGAGGGAAAAGCACTAACCTTCTACCGGACATTTTATAACAGTGTTAAAACTTGGACACAGCTTAAACAATCGTTTATCAAGCGCTTCGATTTGCCTGATGCTGAAGGCAACAGACGATTGGAAATCTTAACTGCATCACAGCAACCTTTGGAGAGTGCTAGTGATTACATTTCACGTATAACCCTTTTGAATCAGTCCTTACAGTCTCCATTGCGTATGTCAGATATCCTAAAGGCCATCAGAAAAGGATTAGATAGCAGATATGCCAGTGTATTAGTGTCCAGGCGACCGAACTCAATTGCTGAGCTGGATGAAGTTTGCACGGAATTGGAGTGTGTTTCGGTTGCAGTTCCAACCCGCTCTCCCTCTAAAGTTAAGATAGTAAGGAAACACCCTGTTCAATCAATTTCTTCTCAACAGCCTTCTGCTCCTATGATTAAATGTTTTCACTGCGGACGTATAGGTCACATTGCTCGAAACTGCTACTCTAAGTCAGGGCCCAGTGCCAATAATGCTCATTCATTTCAGTTTAGGAAACCCTTCAATCCTGTGCCACGCCAACGCTTACCTGACGTGAGTAAACCGCCTCCCCCACTTAGAAATTCAAAAAACGAATAATGAATCCTGCAATTTTCCCGAGCCCCGAGACCTCAGCTCGCGAAAGATTGTCGTGGATTCAGAGTGTTAAATTGTTCTTTTCAACATTGCAGGTCAATAAAGTTTCCGTAATAAACGAGAGAGATCGACGCCCTTATTTGCTATTTTCTATCTCTCAAATACAACTCCGAGCCTTGCTTGATACCGGATCAGCTTGTAATGTCCTAGGGGGTCAGTTATATCGGTCTTTTATCGAAATAGGGTTCCGTCCTGAATATTGTCAGCAAAATATTCGTGGGGTTGACAATAATTCCATAAGATCTATAGGTACCATAGTTTTGCCACTATGTTACAACAATAAAATTCAGCATGTTAAATTTGTTATTGTTCCTTCCATTCCTGACCAATTCATTTTGGGTTCACCCTTTCTGGAAAAGTCAGGAATAATTCCTCGTTTGTTCCCCACTAAAACCCATGTTACTGTAGCATCCATATCTGATCAACAGTCGTCTAATGTAGAATCACCTCCAAAATGTCTTAACTCCATAAACGATTTGACAGTGTCGCAGAGGAAAATTTTGGATGACCTTAAGAGTGAATTCGAGAATATTTCTTTTGAGAAGATGGGTTTGGGTAGGACGAATGTAGTTTCTCATGTCATTAATACAGGTGATAGTTTGCCCGTTAAACAGAAATTATATCCAGCTTCCCATGTACGACGAGTTCAGATGTGTCAAGAGGTAGATAAAATGATAGCTTTAAAAATAATAGAACCTTCACGTTCCCCTTGGTTAAATTCCTGCTTCTGTGTACCAAAATCCGATGGCACAGCTAGATTCGTTCTCGATCCTAGAAGATTGAATGAGGTCACAGTCTCAGACTCTTATAGACTCCCTAATATCAACCATATGTTGGATAATCTGAGAGACACCAAGTTCTTAACCACCTTAGACTTGAGCTACGGCTTCTGGCAAATTCCTTTGAGTCCAGAAAGCAGACCTAAGACAGCCTTCTATGTAGAATCCAAAGGGATGTACCAGTTTGTTACCTGCCCGTTCGGCCTTAAAAACGTGCCCGCCGAAATGCAGAGAATTATGGATAAGCTTTTCTCCGATTTGGGACAACGAGTATTTAGTTTCCTTGATGATGTTCTGGTTTGTAGTTCAGATTTTGATTCCCATATTTCCACCTTACGAATTGTTCTCCAGCGCTTGAAAGAAGCCAACTTGACAATTAGGCTCAGTAAATCCGTGTTTTGTAAATCATCGCTTAAGTACCTCGGTCATATTATTGACAGGGAGGGAATTCATACGGACCCAGATAAGATTAGTGCTATGAAGAATTACCCAAGACCATCCACCAGTAAAGAAATCCGCTCATTTTTGGGATTAATGTCTTATTACAGGCGTTTCATTAAGGACTTTTCCAAGATTGCTTCTCCCTTGACTCGCCTCACGAGTAATAAATTTAACGGTAAAAAATTCGAATGGTCAAATGAAGCTGAACTTGCCTTCCAAGCCTTGAAACAAGCAATGATTTCCGCTCCAATCCTTAAACCACCAGACTATTCCCTTCCGTATACATTGACGTGTGATGCAAGTGGAGTTTCCTTGGGCAGCTTCTTGTCCCAAAAAGACTCAAATGGAGTAGAATATATAATTGCTTATCATTCACGTAAATTGTCCGGTCCAGAACGAAATTATAGTACCACGGAGAGAGAACTTCTCGCCATAGTAGATTCTATACAACACTTTAAAAGCTATTTAGACGGAGTACACTTTACAGTAGTCAGTGATCACGGATGTTTAAAATACCTAAACTCAATTTCTTCACCTTCTGGTAGGTTAGCCAGATGGGCTTGCCGACTTTCACAGTTTGATTTCACTTTTGTATTTAAGCGTGGCTGCGAAAATAACCTTGCCGACGGATTGAGCCGTATTCCTGTTTCTAGTCTATCTGTTCCAGAACCGTTTGAAAATATTATAGACCCCTGGTACAAAAAAGTGTACAATTCTTGTCTTCAAAAACCCCAATCGTTCACTAATTTTATGATAAATGATGGACACTTGTATCGTTATTCTAGGTATAAAAAAGATTCATTGTCTAACTCTCCCACTCACCTGTGGAAATTGGTTGTCCCTGCGTGTAAGATAGAAAGTCTCATATTGGACTACCATAAGGGAAACTGTCATTCTGGAATGGAAAAAACTTACGAATTTATTTCCCGTACATACTTCTGTAAACGATTATTACCTCTTGTTAGACAGGTTGTGAATGAGTGTGAAATATGCAAGGCCTACAAGTATAATAACCAAATGCCCCATGGTCTTATGAAATACCCTAAAAAAATCGAACGTCCCATGGAAAGTATATCTATGGATTTCATAGGTCCCTTACCGCTGAGTCATAAGCGAAACCGTTACATTTTCACTGTAGTTTGTAATTTTAGTAAAATAACTTGGGCATTTCCTCTCCGAGCCGCTAATACCAGTAGTATAATTCAAATCTTAGAAGAAAGAATCTTTAAAGTCTTTGGAATCCCTCGACAGATTGTTTTAGACAACGGAAAACAGTTTGTTTCTCGACAGTTTAAAGAATTCTTACACTCCCACGGAATAAATGATCTTAGATATAACGCATATTTTCATCCCCAGCATAATGTCTCCGAAAGATATAATCAGTCTCTAGTAACCTTGTTGGCAATTTTAGTAGAGGAGGACCAACGCAATTGGTGTAAACATCTTCCAAAAATCTGTTCTTGTTTAAATTCTATGACTAACATTGCTACCGGATATTCTCCACATTTCTTGATGTTCGGTAGAGAGTACATTCCCCACGCCTCTTTTTATAAGCCACTACAGATAAATCATGATTCCCCGTCTGAAACATTTGATCCCTTAAAACAAAGATTGAATGACATTTCCACCTTAGAAAATCTATATAATAAAGTCTCACAAACGTTAGTACAAGCTTTTAATAAAAATAAGGACCGTTATAATTTGCGTCGTAAAGACATATTCTTGTCAATTGGTCAGCTGGTATGGAGAAGATCTCATTATCTCTCAAATGCTTCCCAATATTTTTCAAAAAAATTAGCTCCTCGCTTCATTAAGTCTCAGGTAGTACGTAAAATATCAAGAACAATTTTTGAACTAAAAGATTGTGATAGTGGATCCATCGGTAGGTTCCATACGAAGGATATAATAAAGTTGTAGTTTAAGTTTTATCATATCTTGATTTATGGTTAAAGGGCTCCTGAGGACCCGTTCCCATACGTTTATTATCTTTTAACACCCTGACTAGTCTCGTACAGTCAGAATCATAAGTCAAATTGGGCTCACCCCAATACATGTGAATTTTGTTTAACAAAGAAATTCTAATCAAAGTATATTCAGAAATCCTAAGTGTGCCTCCTGGAACCCAACCTTCTGTTGGCTATTCATTTGGGAGGAGCAGGGCGAGAATTCCAAGTATACGATGCTACTTGGCATTTCTCTTCCTTGTGGTCCAGTATAATAGCTTACTTCTTGCTTCAGGCTATCATATTGGGACAACCCACGTTTAAATACTGTTTTACCCGGTAAGAAGCATGATCTCCACCTTTTTTATTAATTTTTTTTGTTGCACTAAGTGTAACTTCATGTTTTTATTAATTTTTTTTTTTCGTCTAACGACTTGAACTCGGTACGCCTTCTCATTAGATTACCGTGTTCCATGTCCGAGGATGTAGGCTAAGCCATGAAAGACTTCTTTTGATTATGAGAATTCCAATAACATATCTTCTATACCACCCACATACCTGTAGGTTGTCGAGTGATTTTTATAATTAAAATTATCTCAAACAATTTGTAGAAGAATTACGTTCTAAGTTCCTTTTTGTGACTATAGTAAATGAAATGCTTCCCAGAAATCTTAATAAATGAATGTTACGACAGTGCGTTGCGCCGCTCCGTTTTTCATATTGTAAATTCACATCACTAACAAAAATGTGTGTTCCCCCCTTCATTAATAATTGGTTTTTCACTCATTAATCGTGCTGCGCTCTCGACACACAGCCCACACAGACCATCGAGTAAGCGAGATGTCATGATTAAAACCTGCGCGAGAGTGAAACAGACGTATGTTTCCTTCAATGTTTCTTCATGCGGCTGCGGTGTGTTGAACTGCGCTGCGCTCCGCCCGGACCGCGCTCCGCTCTGATGTTACTGACCTACGACAATAATCGTGCTCCCCCCAACCCGAGTAAGCGGGGAATTATATTTTACACGCGCGACACATTATATCGGCACTATTCATCAATTCCGTTGTTTGGAGATGCAGTGGTGACTGGACAGTATGCATCTGCGTATTTCAAATATTTTCTGGTGTAGTTTCAAACACTGTGGATGTTCTGAGTGTGTGTCTTTCTCAACTAACCTGTGTCCTAGAAGCGCGTCAGAATATCGACTCTTTTCATAAATTCCCCACTAATATTTTTTTTGTCGAATGCGTTTTGTTTACTGGGTCAGTGTAATTCTAGGTGTCCTATATAATTTCTAGTTTGGTATTGAGCACCGATACTATTCTGTGTTGTTGTCTTTCGCTTCTGCGATTGTTAATATTTTTTTTGGACGTTAATTGTAGTCATGATTTATCCACATGGAACCATTCCTTCTTCATGATATTACCATAATCGTAGTAATACCTTCTATATTGTTTTGTTACATACGGGGTCAAATTAGTTATTCTCTTTTTTTTTTGGAATGCTCTATTCAGTTCACCTAGATCTAATCGCACCCGTTAAGAAAATTTGTGCGAATCATAAACTTGGTACACTCTCAACCTTCCTATTTTTTTTTGAGAGCTGTAAATGAGCGAAGCACACTTGTGAAAATGTGTGTTGAAGGATTTTTTTTTTGTACATTTCTGGTTATGCCAGGCTTGTAAATCTGTGCTATGATGAGCGCAATAATAAACTTTGGTACACTCTCAACCTTCCTATTTTTTTTGAGAGCTGTAAATGAGCAATGCACCCTTATGATAATGTGTGTTGAATAAAAAAATTTTTTTTTTTGGTACATTTCTGGTTATGCCAGGCTTGTAAATCTGTGCAATAATAAGCGCTATCTGATGTATAAATAACATCTTTCGTCACAGCATTGTTGGCTTAGAGCAAACATCAATTTCAATGAATCTTTTTTGTGTTCCTAATTAAGGCCACAAATCTTCTTAATTATTAGTTAATATTTTAGTCGACTCATAACGTTAGTCTACTG